>JAQMCW010000018.1:15738939-15752014 GCA_030068335.1 Chrysichthys cranchii
GTGGTAAATTTAGCTAGCAGTAATCTCTTGAGGTAAATTTAGATAGCAGTAATCTCCTGTGGTAAATATAGCTAGCAGTGATCTCCCATGGAAAATTTAGCTAGCAGTAATCTTTCGTGGTAAATTTATCGAGTAGTAATCTGTGGTAAATGTAGCTTGCAGTAGTCTCCCCTGGTAAATTTAGCTAGCAGTAATCTCCCGTGGTGAATTTAGTTAGCAGTAATCTGTGGTAAATTTAGCTAGCATTAATCTGTGGTAAATTTAGCTAGCAATAATCTCCTGTGGTAAATTTAGCTAGCAGTAATCTGTGGTAAATTTAGCTAACAATAATCTCCCGTGGTAAATTTAGCTAGCAGCAATCTCCCGAGGTAAATTTAGCTAGCTGTAATCTGTAGTAAAATTAGCTAGCAGTAATCTCCCATGGTAAATTTAGCTGGCAGTGATCTGTGGTAAATTTAGCTAGCCATAACCTCCCATGGTAAATTTAGCTAGCAGTAATCTCCCATGGTAAATTTAGCGAGTAGTAATCCCCCGTGGTAAATTTAGCGAGTGGTAATCTCCCATGGTAAATTTAGCTGGCAGTGATCTGTGGTAAATTTAGCTAGCCATAATCTCCCATGGTAAATTTAGCTAGCAGTAATCTCCCATGGTAAATTTAGCTAGCAGTAATCTCCTGTGGTAAATTTAGCTAATAGTAATCTTTCGTGGTAAATTTAGCTAGCAGTAATCTCCCGAGGTAAATTTAGCTAACAGTAATCTTTCGTGGTAAATTTAGCTAACAGTAATCTGTGGTAAATTTAGCTAGCCATAATCTCCCATGGTAAATTTAGCTAGCAGTAATCTCCCATGGTAAATTTAGCGAGTAGTAATCCCCCCGTGGTAAATATAGCGAGTAGTAATCTCCCGTGGTAAATTTAGCTATCAGTGATCTGTGGTAAATTTAGCTAGCAGTAATCTCCTGTGGTAAATTTAGCTAACAGTAATCTCCTGTGGTAAATTTAGCTAACAGTAATCTCCTGTGGTAAATTTAGCTAGCAGTAATCTCCTGTGGTAAATTTAGCTAACAGTAATCTCCTGTGGTAAATTTAGCTAACAGTAATCTCCTGTGGTAAATTTAGCTAGTATAAAGTGAGAACATTCTCTCAGGAGCCCATCGTCAGTTCTCCGTGCATTGTGCCTGACCTGACTGGTGCTGTAGTCGGCACTATGGGAAGGGTGATGGTGATTTTTCCGTTATTGTTCTCGTCGGTTCTGAAGAGGATGGGTTTGGTTTTGAGGAGATCCGGAGCGGTTCTGATGGAAACCTGCTGCTGCAGTCCTCCGGCGCTGTTCCCTCGACTCATTAACACGAACGAGTAATTAGTGTCGGGCTTCAGGCCTGTGATCATCTTCCTCTTCATGTTGCCCTGAACCTCCACGCTCTGCTGATTGTACAGAATCTACAGCGAGGGGAAACAAAGACGCAGCATTAATGCGCACTTATTTATATTTACTGAACCTTCATAAAAGCTTTAAAGTTTCTATCACTTTCTGAAACATATAATTAAAGATCCTAAAAAAGAAGTGTCTGAAAGTGAAAATAATTCTCAAAGAAATCTCAATATTCCTGATTAAAAAATACATGATTACATTGTATCACAAGGTCAATAAACGATGAAATTAAACCTGTTCTTAACGAACCACGCCGTGTCATGCTGTTACAGGAAAATAATCAACGGGATGATGTGCTAAAGCAGAATTACTGTTATCATCCTAATCCATTTTATGCTTATTTCTTTTATATGACAGCAATTTACCCACAATCCCACTTTTTTTTTAATTATTAAAGAATCATGAGTACTTTTTATCTATTTATTGTTACAATTATTATCCACAAAACAAGCCCTTCTTGAAGCTAACAAGACAACAAATCGCAGTTACTGGGAAACTGCAAAGCGTAAACTCCTCTGTCCTGAAGATGTTGGAAAACTTAAAGTTACAGCTTGTCCTCTGACACTGGAGACTCCTTCCATAAATGTTACGTGAACACCTCCTTAAAGAAAGCTTTTAAAAAAAAAAAAAAAAATCTGTTTAAGTGGCGTGTCGGCCATACAAGTCGCCCATGAATGAGCTGTCCCTAAAGAAACACCAACGTATTAAATTAACGAGGATAATTAATATAAAGCTGCGATTTGCATTTGCACTACTGCCAGAACTGCTGTTATAGAGAATTAATCAGCACTTTCCGAAGAATCAGACGCATTACGGGTCGCTTTTAAAACTTATTTGCGACGTACGCCTCGGAGCTCCAATGCAAATCTAAAGAAGCTTTAAGTAAAATAAAAAAATAAAAAATAACAGACAGTCGCTAGACACGATTGAAGAGGATTTTTCCATGCTAATGGGATTAGTGTAATGGACAGTGCAGTGATGAAGACATTCAGTCTCTCCAAATGCATGCTAAGCCTGACGGAAACATTTCCCAGATGTTTCTCGATAGAGTAATGTTGTGGCTTGTGGATTCCTTCAAACCCGAGTCAATTTGCAGAAAGAGTGCTTAAAAGCCTCAGACGTTTAGCGTTTGCCACCTAATTACCTTGATTAGAGAATCAGAGATGGAGTTTCCTATACAGGCTTTTAGTATTATATTATTATTTTTTTTCTCTTCTTTTATGTCAGTCCATAAACGGATGCATTAGAAACACTCACTTGATTTGCAAAGTACTCTTGTAAGTCTAGAGTGCAAAATTCGCATAATTTTCCACTTTCCTTAATTTAATCAACCACGGTGCCTTAGGCTCCGCCTCCCAGAGTTAGACGTTGTTGTAAGGAAAAGTGACGCTGGGAACAAAATTAAAGGAATAAAAGGTAAACGCTGTAAAATAGGAACCATTTACACACCTTAAAAAGCCCTTGAGACTTGAAGTTCTCTGGAAGCTCCCAGGTCAGAAGGACGGACGTCTTCATTACCGCTTTGACGCCAAAACTCGTTGCGAAAGCTAGCGAAATTTTAAAGAATGAGAAGACAAAGAGAAACATAAATTAGCTACTTATATTAAACTGGCTAATCAAGCTAGTTATATTCAAAAGTTCTTTTTGATTGGTATTTTTCTTGAAAAGATGCTAACTTTAGCACAAAGTTTAGACTAGTCTAAAGTTCACTTAGCGGTTTTACGTCATTGATCCAAAACCCTCATATGCTGCCAGCATAAAAAGTTAAAAAATTAAAAAATTTACTATTACTGCCACACAAATCTGCTTTATATATCAGAGAATGTCATCTTTTAATGTTAGCAGTAACATTGAACGATTAGATAAGATAAGATTGCCTTTATTCGTCCCACAGGTGGGAAATTTACAATGATGACGTAGCTGAAAATGGTGCAAACAAACTAATTAGCATTTCATAATAATGCAAAAAAAAAAAAAGTCTGTACAACATGATATAAGAAAGATCACTCATAATAATGTCCGACAAGAAGCCCTGTGTGTGTCCAAAACAGATTTCTGGACCGTACTGCATGCACAAATGGTTTCAGATTCAATGTGTGAAGCTCGGGAGACGTTTTGTATTTGGCGAGATGAAAAAGCACCAGCAGAGACGCGAGCAAAGTAAAATTTCGGGGCTGCTGGACTTTAACCAGTTCTTCGTAGGGATTCTTATCGCTAGGACTAACCTGGTGACGTGGCCATGGTCCTGCTCTGGATACTGGGGCTCATGGGTCCGCCCCCCTTGCTGGTGAAAGCCTGGATGCGAATGTCGTAGGTGGTGTCAGGTCGGAGGTCATGCAGCGTCATGTGCGTGTCCGATGTACGATTCGTGCTGTTCTGCTGGCTGTTGATATCTCTGTAAACAACGATGTAATGAGTTATCCGGCCGTTCCGCTCCGCCGGGGCCGGCGGTGCCCACGTAAGCCGGGTGGTCGTGGTGGTCAGTCCCACCACGCTCAGGTTCAGCGGGAACCCGCTGGGAGTTTCCTCCTGCGTGCTTATGTTCTTGACAAACTCTTCTCCGGTGCCTGCGCGGTTCTTGGCACTCAAGTGGAAGCTGTAGGTGGCACCCTTGAAGAGGCCCGTCGCCGTGTAGTGATCGTCTTTGCTCCCAAAGTTATGTACCGTGAATAATTCCTCATCTGCGCGCTTGTAGCGCAAACGATAGCCAATCAGCTCGCCCGGCATGTCCTTCGGTGTCTGCCACTGGATGAGGGCGGTGTTGCCCACTGTGATGCTAATGAGCATGCTGGGTTTGCCAGGAACTGTGAGCAAGGAAACGGTAGTGGAGAAGAAGAAATACCACTTGAGACAGAGACTTGGTCCAAAACGTGGCCTCTTTAAACATTAAAAAGTAACCTGTGTCAAACATTTCCATTCGGTTTTCAGAGACGTATAGTACGGTAACCGGACTAAGGTTGCAGTCCTTGTCCGCGGTCCTAGAGATCATTTTTATTCAGTTTCAAGGCTTTTCACGAGGGCCACATTTTATCGCTAAAATCTAAAGCTTTCCCATTAGCGGTTGCTTTGGCAGAAGCTAACCTTTCCATGGTCCCCGAAGGGCTTCATTTTGTGTTCCAGTGTTTCAGAGACAGTACATCTGACTTAATTTAAGCCCATTTTAATCCTGTTTAATACTTTATTGTTATCTGTCCTGGGGTTAACATAAAATTAGGGCCTAAAACGTCTGAGTGTGGGTTATCTGGGTGCTGTTGGGACAAGTGAAGAAGAAGCACTGCTAAAGAGACGGTCATTAGGGCTTAACTGCTTCACTTACATGGACCAATTAAGGGATTAGGATGTTTAAGGAGTTGAGACAGGTTTGAATTAAACACCTCACACCTCTTCCCAAAAGTGGCGAATTTGTCAAGTCGGACTTTACGGAATTTTTCTTAATATCGTTGCGGACTAATCCCGGGATCAATATCCTGCCTGAACGCTTCGCCAACAGCCACGTACTTGATAATTATTCGGAATATTAAATATATATTTAGCAGCAGAGAAAATGGCGGGTTCCTGTCCGGGTTTAACGATGAGTTCCGGCTCCATTTACAGCCTTATTGTTTCAGAGACGCCGAGTCTGACGTCACTTAATACCACTTTAATACCATTCTTTGTTTAATTGCTAATCAAAGACCATTTGAATTCCATCCAGCAGCATGCCTCACTTCTTTGTATTTTTTTTTTTTTTTTTTTTTTGCTATACTTTTTCCCAGACGCCCATAGTTTCACAGACTGGACGTCAGACTTCATTTAAGGTCATTTTAATACCATTTACAGTTCTATTAGACTTTATTAGGATCTCCATTAGCTGTTGCATTGGAGGAGGCTAATCTTCCTGGAGCTCCCTGAAGAATTTCAGACTCGGGTTTCGATTTAGAGGCCTACTGTTTCAGAGACAGCGAGTCTGACTTCATTTAAGGCAATTTTAATCACATTTAGCACTTTATTGCTATCCTTCATGGGGTCCATATATACAATTAAGACCTCAGATGGATCGCGGTAGGCTCACTGGGGAGTGTCGGGTGGAATAGGAGAGGAATTTACAAGAGTAACGTGTTAAGAAGTTCAAGCAGATGAATCCGATTTCGTCTCGGAGTCTCCCTGGATCTTTCGCATCGCTGCTAGTCGTGGTTCATCGGCAAGGAAATCAAACTTGTTTGAAAATATTGGTGTATAATCCATTGTTGGATTGGAGATTAGGGTATTCCCTGGAACAATGGAACAGCTGTCCATCATGTTGCTTAGCAACCAACGATGACCACTAACAGACTACACTGCGAATATTATTAATAGCCAAGTGACTAAATACTGCACTGTAGCAGGTTGTTTTTATGTTCTCAAAGCCTAACTTTATCATGGGCTCCATGGATCCAGGCTCAAAAGTCTAATCCTGGCTGGCGCGAGGGTGGAATATGATTAAAAACCCCCACCAAAAACACCAATAAAGACGTGTTATTAAAGGTCCACTATGTACCCTTTCCACACCCTTTCCAAGCATGTACAAGAGTGTACGTTGCCCGTCCTGTTCCCGTAGTTTACTTCAAAGCACTTACATTCACGCTGTCTTGCTTTTTTAATTTTATAAGTGACCCGTGCTGGCATAATGAGTCGGTCGGAATGGGTATAGGCTAATTATGAGCTAAGAGGCAAAACATGGTTTCGGTCGAAATGAGATTTTCTCAAAAATGAGTCCATAACACCCTCATTTATTGATCCCCGTGATAAAACAGCAAGGAAAAACATGCCAAACTACTTTTATTTTAAGGTTTTGTTCATTATGTTCATTCGTATGTCTTCATTAATTAGCCCTCTGTCGTAATATTCCATGATAAACCCGTGTTTTTCATCGCTCGCTCACGGCGAGACGGGGGAATCCCCCTACCCATGTTTGGTATCCTTGTGAAGTGTAGTTCCTCTACTTCCTGATCATACACATGGAATTCCCGATGACGCTTTTATGAACCAGTGGGAAGCGGGTTTCCAAACCCCATCAGACATGCTCGACTTCAGTTGGATGGAACTCGGGTCATTTTTTTTGTCCGATTTCAACAAACCAGGCCTCATTTTGAAGGTCTTTAGATGGACAATGTGGAAGTACCAATAACTCACTTTTGAAAATTTCCTCATTCGGACTCATTATGCCAGCACGGGTCGCAAATAATGGCGCACAATTTTTATAAATTGGGTTCTCAAACGTATTAGCCAGCACCAGCAAACACCGATCCCTCTTATTTCTAAAACCGTGAAACACTGGAGGCGCTCTTTAGAGGTTTGTCCGTTCTGGGCTACTGTAGCGGCACAACATGGTGGCTCTGTACAGGTGGACCCGCTCCCTATGGAGATCTAAAGGGCTGATTTTACGTTTACGAAAAAACACAACGATTCTTAGTTACAGGTAAATAATTATACACTAATGAAAAGGTACTTCGGACTATCATACTCCATTTCTGCTAATAGATCCCTTTAAATCCTACACAGTGGAGCTTTAATGAAACGCTCCAATGTGCTAACGGCAGGTATCTGCTTTTTTTTTTTAGAACCCGAGATGTCTAATTTCAGGTGTGTAATGTGTTGAAGCATCTGGTGAAGGTCTCCCACTTTGGCTCCACTATGCCTGACTTCATTTAAGAGCATTTTTATTCAGATTCACAGCATGACTTACTGTTCTGGGGATTTTTTTTATTTTTTACTGCCTTTTCAAGAAAACCCGAGAGCCACGTTACGCTGTTTATGGTGGAGATGTTTTAGATTTTCAGTCCATTCGGACGCCTGCTGTTACCGAGGCTTCACATAAGACCATTTTTAATATGGTTTAACCGCATGACCCATTATTCCGAGACTTTATTTCTTCCAAAGTTCCAAGACCTCGGGTTTATTCCGAGGTCCGCCGGCTCACAGATGAAGACTCCAACGTCAGGTGAGATCATTTTTATTATTTATTATGTTATTTATTATTTTCTAATTTAAAGCCTGATTGTTTGGCTGTGTCGTTAGGAGCTGTAGCGTTCACGTCAATGAGAGTTACAGGGGAAAGTTTATCTCTGTCTCAATTACAAGCAATGGGATCCTCATTTATACCATGGTTTATCTGGAAGTTTTAATTTACACAACCTGCAGGATAAATAATTTTTCAGGGTCATTTTTTTTCCCTCATACAAACAAACGAAGAAATACAAGATACTGTAGGTTCACATAAGGCTTTTTTTGCTTTAATAATTTGCGGTTTGAATTTATTTGACTTTTTGTGATTGCCCGTGACCTGTAACGCTCTCAAGTGTGACAAATAAAAGAGAAAAATATATATTATTTTATTAAACATTAGGAATGTATAACCCATTTATTAATTCATTCCTTTATTTCATTTTAATTAAATAAAAAAATCCAACATTATATAATGAATTACATAAATAAATGTACTTCTTTTTTAGCATTAAAATCTTTTTATAGCATTTAATTTTTTCCAGGGACTTACTTACTTACTTACTTACTTACTTACTTACTTACTTATTTATTTATTTATTTAAGTTAATATATATTGTTCTCGTCATACCTGCCCCTGTGGTTTTGATGACCTTGGCTTTGCTGCGCGCTCCGTCTCCTCTGGTGGTGTACGCCGCTACCGTGACTGAGTACGACGTCTCCGAGATCAGGCCGGCGATGATGGCTTCCTGTTAAACAAAAACCGCTTGAGCCCCGAATAACCTGGCACCCTGACCCTCTGACACACAGTACACACACAATACACACACAGTACACACACAGTACACACACAGTACACACACAGTACACGCGCCCCACGGACAAACCACAAACGCAGCCCCTTTTCAACACACGCCCGGGTTTAAAACCATCAGACTTTTTCACACGGCCCGTCGGCGGCGCTGGACACTCGGTTCTGATGGCTCTAAAGGCTTCGAGAACGCACACTTTCCACCACGGGAAGATCTTTTCAATTCCAAACCACACACAGAGAGAGAGAGAGAGAGCAACCAGAGGAACCAGACCATTTGTGTCGGAGTTCTGCCAGAGACGCCTTCTTTAAGAGGACGCAGGATTCAAAATTGTTAAATTTTCGTGGCGTAGAAGTACAGCTGATTCATTCTGGAAATTCAGACAGCATTCTGGATAATACGTGTATTTATATTGGGTTAAAAAAAAACAATAAAAGAAAAAAAACGTACTCGTGTGTTTAGAGAACGTAATCCTACCAAAATGCTGAGCTTGATACAGACCTGCGAAATGAAAAACAAATCAAAAAGACCTGCGATCTTCTGTCGGAAACGATCTGGGAAACGGATGAAAAGTCAGATAACAAGGCTTGATTGCTTCAGGTCTTTCGTTAAAAAAAAAAAGTCCCGTAGTAACTTAACGCTAACAATAGCATTCTGTTGTAACTTCAAGGACGCTTTCACGCACATTAGTTCTTTCGCGAATCCAAATCGGAGTCTTTCTTTTGATCCGTTCGCCATTTGATTTGGGTTCACACTACACGTGATTTAAAACCAAAAAGCGAGCGCGGAACTCCGGGCCAGAAACAAGACAGCGGAGGAAGGCAAACCCGGCTTTAGAATAGAAATGCGTGAAGAAATCACACACACACAAAAAACAAAACAAAACGGGAAACAGTGCTAAATAAATGATTCAGTAATTTTGACTGCAGGCGCTCCTCGAGTTCTGACGGCCCGACTTACGAATTTTCGAAGTTACGATGACGACTACGATACGCTACAAATTGTAAAATATTTAATATTCACAGGCAGGCATCGCTAGCAGGCCAGCGTATGACGTACGATACGTTCGGACGACGCCCAGATGTATGTGTCACCCGCCTCGCGCGATGCCTCACTCTCTCCTGCGACTCGCGGAGTTCCCTTGTGTATTTTTTGCACCCTTCGAGAGCTAATTTTAATTCAAAAGCATGTCTTCTAAACGCCCAGCATGTCTCCGACAGGAAAAGACTCCTGGGTAAGCTAGGCTAAGCGGTGGTTCGACATGCGATATTTTCCACTTACGATGGGTTTAGCAGAACGCATCTCCATCGTAACTTGAGGACAAACTGTATTTATAATTCAACAAAGGTGTATTATAGTCATAATATTATGATGTTGACTGAAAATAAACCCGCTTCCACGTAAGAATATGATCCTGAAGGTGACCCTGTAGGGTAACGCGGTGACTCTTGGAACTGATGATATGCGCGTCGTGAAGCTTAACGGGAACGGCTGCAATAAATTTCCCCTGATTACAGATTTTAAACCGGATCCTGACGAAAGGACGCGGAAAACAAAACCAAACAAGCTTGGCAGACAATATTTCCAAAATATTTTGATCTTTTATTCAGCTGTGGCATGCCAGGAGTGAAATCCACTTCAAAGAACTAGCACCAGTTTCTCAAACTGAAACGTTTCATTTAAAACATCGGCCAATTTCCGAATGGAATTGAAGCGTCCTCTTAAAAAAAATTAAATAAAATAACTAAAACAAACAAACCCAGCTGTTACAGCTTATTTTTCCATGACCAAACTCACCGTCACCTTCTCATGAGGATGGAGTTTGATCACGGCGTCCGTAACGACCGGGTTAATTACAGCGTGGCAGAACAATGACACACACGGTGGAGGGAACCGGCCGAACGCTGGAACAAAAGCGGCTCGGCAGAGAACAAACAGATCACACGCAAGCAGCAGCATGAACGCAAACACACACACACACACACACACACACACACACACACACACACACACACACACATACAGGTGAATAATGAGAGATGAGGGTAAAGCACTGGGAACACAACACACCTGGAGTCCTGCTTTATTGCTCTTCATAATGTCTCTGTATGAGAGGTCGTGGATGACGGCTTCCCGAATGTTTTCCCCTTGAGAACTAATTACACAAAAGCAGTGAAGTAGCGCGCGGGGAACCGAAGAGCCGTCGGACCACGCTAACGTCGCTCGCTTCGGGATCGGCCCGACTTTACGCGATGAAGTGGTAGAGCACTGTGAAATATCTGTTCGGTTCAAACGTTGCTGAAATCACAAAGCTGCGATTTGTCGCTCGTTACTTTTAACGCAGACTTTTCACATGGACTTTATCCGTTCCATGTTGGGGCTTTTCCGAGATACCGTGATACGTTTTTTATTATTATTATTATTATTATTATTATTATTATTATTATTATGTTTATGTTTAAGTACATAAACGTCAATTCTTTTTATTTTCTTTAGTAGCTACAAATGGACTAGCGTGTGATTTTTTTCTCCTTTTAAAATCTTAAAAAAATTCTATTTAAGGTTTTTTTTAAATATAAAAATGTTAAGTAAATATTTCAAAAAAATAGCCACAAGTTTTCAAAAAATGATTTACTAACACGGGCGCTCCCCGACGTACGATTTTTCGAAGTTACGATTTTTAGAAAACATTTAAAATTTGTGGGTGGACATCGCTGGCAGGCCAGAATAACATTCTATCACGTACGTGAATGTTTGGACGACACCCGGAAGTCCGCGGACGACGCCCGGATCATTCGCCTTGCGTGATGCCTCACTCTCTCCCGCGACTGACGGAGTTCCCTTGTGTATCGGTGTACTGTACAGTGCATTACCGCCTGTTTCTTTGTGTGCTTCAAGAGCTAATTTTAATTCAAAAGCATGTCTTCTACAGCAAAAGACTCCTGGGTAGGCTAGGCTAGGCTAGGCTGTGCTAAGCTAGGCTGAGATACCTAGGCTAGGCTAAGTGGTTCAACACAGTGGTTCGATGTACGATATTTTCGACTTATGATGGGTGTGGCAGAACGCATCTCCATCATAACATGAGAACTACCTGTACACTTACTATTAATTTTTCAAATTGCTAAACATTTTTTTGTGTTCAATTGTATTAAATTTCATAAATTACTAAACAATTTTTGTATCATCTCTATCCTTTTTTTTTGTTTGTTTTTAAATCTACAACTCCTTCATAGCTTCAGGATTCCCAGCAAGCCTATAATAACCTATATATATATATATACATAAAACACCTGAACTTACAGTGTATCATACAGAACATCGCACAGAAATGCTTTTGTGATCCGTGATCCGTTCTTTTATTAACTAATTAAACTAATTCCACCTACGTCTACACCACGCCTGACGTGCAAAAAAACCGAACACTTCTTTTTATGAGGTCAGTGAGGTCATGTCAGCACTCTAATCGTGCCTGTGTTTACTATCGCTCAGATCTCACTCAAAATCGATCACCATGTAGTCGATAAGGCAAAAAATATATATAAATAAATAAAAATCGATCAGCGCAGCTCGTTTAGCTCGGGGGGAAAAGCCAAACCGCTACAGGTTTATTAGCGTCATTTAACCTGCAGGTGTAAATCGGTGCGTCCTGGCTGACTGAAGAGGAAATTTAACACACGTTTGAACAAAGTAATTCTCTGGAATCATTGCCTGTGTGTGTGTGTGTGTGTGTGTGTGTGATGGGTAAAAGCAGGCCGGGTGCGTTCACTCGGTGGCGCAGCGTACGGTCACACTTCATTAGCTGCTTCATTAGGCGACTGACACCCCGCTTTCACAATATGGCTGACTGATGGAATAAATTAAGCCATGGTTTACGTGTATCACGTGACATCAGAACGCCGTCTACGATCGGCGCGTCGTTAAACACGCCTGAACGCCTGGCTTTTCTACAAATCCAGCCACGCTGCGAGACGGAGCAGTGGAGGATTTTAACCCCGCGCACGAAAAGCTTCGTAAGTGCCGCCTCTTTGAGATAGTGACGTTCACAGATCCTGACATTTTCTTCCACATTCGTGTGAGCGTTTAGGAAAATCTGATCCGAGCGATGCTCTGCCGGCTCGGCCACGCCCTCTTTGTTCCTCCGCCACCGAGTCTCAGCCATAAGAGGATTTTCCACCAGAAGCTCAAACACTTTCGGGGGAGAAGAGAGACGAGGACGTCATACTCTGACCCGGCTTGTATTACATAACCACACACACACACACACACACACACACACCATCCTGTAGTTGTGTATGGCGGAGTGACACGGCGGCGCATCATCCTCATGATGATATTATAACCGGGAGCTGAAGGGAGCGCTGCACAGGTCCACTCTCCCATTGGTTCATTCTGACTGGAATTTCAGATATCTGCAAAGGAATTTTTTTTAGAGATTTAAAATTGCACGCATCTAGAAAGTGCCGTTCTTTCAGTTAAAAGTGAATTAGGGATATCTGTAACTGCAGTTTTGCTGTTCAGTGGTGATTTATGACCAGTCAAAAAGTGAATTATGGATATCTTCGATATGAATTCTGATGAGTAAAAGGTGTAATTTAACTTCCTGCGCTTTGTGCTTTATGAAAACGCGGTGTGGGGATACTGAAAAAAACATGTCCGGAGGAACGAGTCTGGCCAATCAGAATACCCTATTCATTTAACCTTGGTTGTGATTGGCTGCTGGCTACGACATGTACGATCGGGGAGAAGCAACCAGCATTCGCCAACATCCCAGTTCTTCGCCCGGAGCAGTACTCACTATAAATGTGACGTTTCTACGAATTCGACACAGAATTCACCTCGCTATATGCTCGCAAATGTTTTCTTTATGTGTT
>JAQMCW010000018.1:15787197-15801673 GCA_030068335.1 Chrysichthys cranchii
AAAAACATGTTTTGAGGCTGAAACACATTCATTGGATTTACATTCATTTCAATGGGAAACACTGATTCGGGTCGCGAGGGTCACAAACAGAGTCTCGGGACGAATTCAGTTCATGAGTCGAGGTCACGCTGTATTAGTATTAAATACAGTTATACATAGTTTTAAAAAAGAGAAGACAGTAATAATGTGATATCCAAGGGATAAAACAGTCCGTCGTAGGGAATCACTATACGTCCGTATACAGGACAATAACCAGTCGATCGTTCCCCCACAACGACACGTCCTGAAGTGTTTTTTTCCCTCTTACACCACAGCGATTTGCCACCAGTCTCGTTATTTAAACACAAAAGGACAGAACGCAAAGCATCAAGTTAAACGTTTGGCCTCTGAAGCTTGTGGTCATCGTTCGTACAGATGAGAAATAATTTCAGAAAGAGAGGCGGCTTATCCTTTTCTAGCTAACTACCTACAGCTGAAGCGCTAAGCGCTCCGGAAACACCGCGCGCCCAGATGGAGAACGTATTACCGCTCGCACGTTCGCCTGTCTGTTTTTTGTTCGTTTATCGTCCGTCAAGATGAGACGACGTTTAAAGGTTCAGGAAGTGGGGAGAAAAAACCCAAAAAACAAGCTAGAAATCTTGTCCTGACGTGTCGCGTCTCCAGTGAAAACCGCAGTGTTTAAGTTTCGGCGCTGTCACAGGCACGCGGCACGCAGTGAGGTCATAGGGACTGTTTTGAAATGAAAGGGGACGAGTTCGGGCATATTTTATTCCTCCGCATTGCAAACCCTTTTACGGTTTTAAATGTCCCTTCAAGCGCAGGTACAGACACGCAGACTTTCAGAGGAAGCCACGTGAGCGCACAGCTCACCTGAAACGAGTCTGACGACTCCCCGAGTCGAGTCTCACGCCTCACCTTTTGACCCCGGTGTGTTTGTTTGACAGGAAGCACACGGCGCCAAAAAAAAAAAAACAACAACACCCTTCTGCTCTTATTATCGGCGTCTATTTTTATAGGCGACGCATCCGCAGCTCGTTCCGGTGCTGCCGTTAACGAGCTCTCACCAGGGTTGTTTTTGTTTGTTTGTTTGTGACGAATTTAATTTGCAGTCATGTTTCACGCACGATGTTCTCAGCTCCAGAGCGCCTCGGAAACGAAACTTGCGACCGGATTTTAGATTCCTTACGACGCCGGAAAAGATACGGGTCCGGGAAAGGAAAAGGACGCTGAGGTGTAGAGTCGGCTGTGGGTTCGAACATCCGACGCCGACTTTTCTCGTCCTCCCTCGAGCCGGAACACCACTATGAGAGCAGCTGACTCGGGGGAAACTAATCAACACCTCCTCTTTTAACCGGTCACAACCTAGAACGCAAGAACAACCCTCCACTGCTGCGCGTCCCCGTCGGTGCCGTGATGCTGACTGACAAGTTTCGTCTTTTTATGCAAATCCCGGCGACTCGGATTCGGAACGTTAGGAACGTTATTTGCATTCTAAGCGCATCACGCGGCGGAAAAAAGGAACGCTCAGAAAAACAGTGTCCGATTCTACAGGGTTAAACGAAACTCTGAGGTTTTATAGATTCAAAACAACAACAACAGCAAAGTCACATCCCCTCCCAAATGCGTTCTTCCTGAAAGCTGTCCTCTCTCGTCTCACGTGCAAGCGAGCGCCGTGAGCCGGGGTGGCGCCCTGCAGGTACCAGAGCAACAATACAGCACACAAAGGCACCTAATTAAATTTCCCTTCCAAAAGGAAACACACCGTCGTCGTGTACGGACAGTATTTTAATGAGGGTTTAGGAGAGTGATAAGCCCTCGTAGGCCTCCTACAGATGGGAATGTATTGTTATCTGTCGGAATATGGAAGCAGGCCAGTAGCAGCTCGGCTTTATCGATGCCAAGAGGCGTATAAAAAAGGGAAAGAAAAAGAAAGAAAGAAAGAACGAACGAAAGAAAGAAAAAAAAAGAGGCAGGAGTCTCTGATGGCTCTAACAGAACCCTGGCGCAATCGCTTACTTGGAAGTGAAAAGGGACATTGTTCCGTGAAAAGCCATGAATTATACGAGCCGCTGCTCGCGCGCAGTGCAGGACGTCTATCTGATGAAGGTGTTGACAATAAAAACGGAAAAAGCAGAACAAGTTTTGGACACGAAAAAGTGGCGTTCATCTGTAAACAGACTCCTTCAGCGGGAACGTGCTGATACGTCGCTTACACAGACGACAAAACCTCCACATTGGCTTCGTTCAGGGGGGCGGGCTTTGTTATTTAATGTATTTATTTTACTTTATCTTATTTTAAGATTCAGCCCAATGAAAATGCCAAAATTCAATTTTATTTAGTTTTTTTTATTCTTTTATTTTTTTCAAACCCCACCTGTTTGACTTTCAGATGTTTTTTAAAAAAAAATAAATTTAATTAATTAATTTGTTTAAAAAAAAAAAAAAAAAAAGATGAAAATGTTTCCCGTGAGCAGAAAGTTCAAGAACCAAACTATTTTAATATCAATAGTTATATTTAGCATATTAAATATTTAAATATTTATCACACAAAAAACAGTTCAAATATTATTATTATTATTATTTATTTTTATTATTATTATTAATTTATTTTTACATTTAGCTTCAGAATAACATTTCAGAGTTTTGGTTTATGACTTTTAGACTATATATAGTAGTAGTATAAGAAATAATACCTTTCATACTTTACTGATTGATAAACATAGAAAAAAAATGCGGATTTTTCTTTTTTTCTTTCTTCCTTTTTTTTAAAGTCTTTTCTGAATCACGTGTAAACATGTCTGTCTGCACAAAAATTTGGTAAACATTTTCCCTGAGATCCAACGTTTCTCTCATTAAAAATCTAAACAGTTGCTCAGTATTCATCCAGATCATGAAGGTGTCGCAGGAAGTGGCAGGAAGCAGAGGGACGTAGCGGGACGTAGCGGGACACAGTAGGTGTAGCTGGACGATGTCTCGCTGCAGGACGGCGCTGCTTCAGACTCGTGTAGGATATTACACTTTATTACAGGTAGGGAAGCGCTGTGGGGTTTTAAAAAATGTACTCTGTGTGTGTGTGTGTGTGTAGATATGGCGTTGGGATAAAAAGAAAGCAGCGAGAGAGAAAGGCTGCAACCTCCCGCCAGCTCCAATTACCGAGCTGACTGTAGCCTAGCAGGCAGGACGACGGGCCTAATCAGAACCCCGCTGGATGAAATCGGTCTCCATCTTCACACGCCGCAGCAGTTCGCTCCGAATACACGCTGGGAATACACTCTCGGAATACGCACCCGGAATACACAGCACATCAAACGTCAGCCTGAGTTATCTTCACCCGGAGCACGCGCGTTCCCATAAGAGCAAGCACGCAGCACCCCAAAAGGGGGCGTGGCCAAATTCATAAGGGAATCCAAGGGAAATAAAAACCAAAACATGAACACAGGAACCCGCCTGCTCCCGCAAAATACAACAAATCACACAGTTTCATCAAGATCAAACCTGGGAGTTGGGCTTACCTTCAGGGATTGGAGCCCAAACAATAATAATAATAATAATAATAATAATAATAATAATAATAAGTGTAATAATAATGCATGTAATAATGAAACAAAATATGACAATAATAATAATCTGATTGAAGCCCAAACAATAATAATAATAATCTAACCCTGTCCTGTCTGTTTATCGCACGCAATCTGTTTTTCTATTTTTTTTTTTTATTTTTTAAACATCGTACAAGCGAAACTTGAAATAAATAAATAAACAGACAAACAAACAAACAAACAAACAAATAAATAAATGTGGAAGGAATAGTGAGGAGAATCCCTTCGTCCTGCAGAATATTAAAAAGAGTAAAAAGCCTGATTTGTAAACAAAAATAAAGAATAAAAAAAAAAAAATTAATCAATCAATCAATCGAGTCATTCAAGGGTTAACTTTGAACTTTTAACGTCCTAAAGCAGATGCTAGAAAAGGGATTTTTTTCCAGACTCAGCAAGTCGGCATTCTTGTTTGTTTGTCATGCAGCTGTTCACACTCTGGCTTATCCACTGCTTCGTTACGGTTTGTTTAAGATTCCCACGAAGCGCCTGTCTCACAACTAAACATTCCCCTCTAAAGCTGTTGATTGACAAGTTTTACCCCGGAACTGGAAAAATAAAGAGAAATCACGCCCGAGCTGGACCCGCTGTTGATGCAGCTAGCGCGCGCTCCTGCGCCTGCTGATGCGTTAGCGTTCGTAAGAACGCGAAAAAGTCTTAAAGGACAAATAAACACATAAACAAATACATCGATCCACTCATGTGCATCCTCACTGCATGAACAGCCTTCGATTTATTTATTCATTTAGTTATTTTTCAGAGGACCGACACCGCTAACCTCCTCGCTCACAGATATTCATCCCAACCAGACTTTGAATACATTCTTTTCGCTTCCCTGAGTAACACAAGAGACCTCATTCATCGCTCATATCCATATTCAAAGTTTATTGCTTCAACTGAAGCACAGAAACCGCCGCCGGGCGTCACAGCGTCTGTAATTTACACCGTCAAAGAACTCGGTTTTGTTTCAGAGCGACAAATCCATGAGACGAAGGCAGAGGGGCAAGAACCCTACAATAACGCTGATGATGAAAACGAAACGTTTTATTACAATTATTAGCTATTTGTAGAATATCTGCGCTAAATTTCCCGCTCGCAAATCACGCCAGCAAGCAAACGCGCGTGGAGAAGCGACTTTCACACGTAAAAATCAACCGTGACGTTATTAAGGCTCCTCGAACGAGACGCGTGAATAAATTAGCGCATTATGAATCGACCCCGCCAACCGCCGGCGATTTAACTGAATAAAAATATGCATATGTAAATAAGATTAAAATATGCATATGTAAATAAGATTAAAATATGCATATGTAAATAAGATTAAAATGAGTATAAATCGCTTGGCTTGACTGCTGGAGCTCTTCGGCTCGGTGGTCTTTTTCCGCCCCGTCACGCTTCAGTACAGAGTAAATAAAAACGTACGAGCGGAGAGCCCGACGGAGGCGGTGCGCTGATCTTGGCCGCGATCCACCGACATGCTGTTTATCCGACTCGGCTGTGGAGGAAAGAGGTGTAATGCAAGCCGTGACCTTTAAAATAATACACTTTTTCTCGCCGGGCAAAATATTCAGCTTCAGTCCTCCAGCCGACAGGCACTTAATCAATACGGGCCGGCGGTGTCTGTTCTCCCTCACCTCCCGCTCGCTATCTCTCTTTCATATCCGCCCTCCAACTTCCCCTGTCTCTCCGGCGTGATGTACGGCTCTGCCGCAGGAACACGGCCTTTATTTTACACCGTCACGGACGATCGCACGGAAGCGTGAGAGCTCCCCGGGAGCCGTTACGCCCGCCGAAGGGTGCGGCGATAAACAAAATAACGTTCCTGCTAGCCATAATGGACTTTAAGACAACGTGGGACCGTGTACGCGTGGTATTTTGAACACACTACGGCGTTAAATAGGATATTTAACAGGATATCATGCGAACACTGCGCAGAGCACGGGAAAACGTGTCATGGTGTTACTGGGAATTAATCCAGGACAGAGCGGTGTGATGAAGCGGAGTTAGCGTTACCACTTCGGACGTCGAGACTCGTATTTGACACCAACGTTTCCGTGACAAAGAATTTTATGTGATTAAGGATGACACAACATGGCGCTCACTCGTTAATTAATATAGCTCCTGCTGCAAAATTGACGTGTTTTATTCCAGACGTTACACTCCGAGTGCACGGTGTAGGACTTCCAAAATCGCAGAATTTGTCTGTTGACGTCCAGATCGCTCTCCGACCAGGAACCATCGTTCACCTGGAGAGATTTCTCACGGAAATACGCAGGCAGTGAAGCTCAAAGTTTTAACCCTGACTGTTTAATACATTTTATTTTTATTTTTGTTTATTCCTGATGTCTGATGTCTGGGTTCATCGAGACGAATGATTTCTTACAGGAGTTTTATTACTGTGTGCACATTTTGCCCTTGCTCCCTCACGGACAATCAACTGGATTCAGGGATCTGCTGCGCATGACAGGAGATGAACCTGATTTCCTCTCAGAATCTCAGAGGTGACGAATTTACTCTCACAATCGCAGAGGTTCCGATTTACTCTCAGAATCTCAGGGGCTCCGATTTCCTCTCGCGATCTCAGAGGTTCCGATTTCCTCTCGCGATCTCAGAGGTTCCGATTTCCTCTCGCGATCTCAGAGGTTCTGATTTCCTCTCGCAGTCTCAGAGGTTTCCATTACGTCTCGGAATCTCAGAGGTTTCGATTTCCACTCGGAATCTCCATCGCCGAGAAAGCCAAATGCTCTCTGTGGGCGGGGCTTAAACAATTACTCACAAACTGAGAAAATTCACGTTGTTGATCTGTTCACAAATCGATGAGATGCATGGCGAGCCTCAATGTTGTTAGTCAGCAACTGGAAAACTGTGGCTAAAATCACACACTGTATTTCCTGGACGTGATAACTGAGGAAGGCCACACCTGTCGCGTCTCCGGACGAGCAGATTACACGGGGGTCACGGAGTAACAGGAGCGTTAATTAGGCACAACCAGTGAAGGCATTCCTCTGAGGGATTTTGGGCGATCGGAAAGATTTGAGCGCCTTTCTATTTTGGTGTTTTAGCCGCAGATTACAAGAGAAACACTCAGTTTGGTGACTTACAAGTATTTATTGCTGCGAAGTTTGTTTACCGCTAGACGCCAGCGACGTCAGTTTGATTAGCCTTTCTGCTCTTTTTTATCAAGCGGTAAACGGTAGCTGCCCGGCCGCAGAGATGGATTTGTTTGATCTGCGGCTTGTTCGTTTCTCTCCGAGTGAAAGCATAAGTAAGACCTGTCACCCGAACCGGAGCGCGAGGGATTTAATTAACACAGGCTGCCATGTGTCTCGATTCTCATCACCTTTCCGCAGACACATTAAAGCAGCCTGCGTCTAAAGCGATTAAACCAAACAGCTCCACGCAATTCCCGCGCGTTTTCCTCCTGTTGTGTTGCGCGTGTTGACCTTTATAAATGATTTTACAGTCTCCCAGGGCAAATTATCTCACGATCTGCTTCCGACAGCCTTCACTCATTAATGTATTAAAAAGGCTGACGGCCATTTATTATTTCTAACGAAGGATAATATTTAACATGAAATTCTAAAATATTAAACTCTACAGTTAGACGTGTATAATCTAGTCCCAAACACTAAATCAGTTCTGAAGGGAGACATGTATTTATCATAAATGGGAGGTTTTAGTGTCTTCGGTAGCTCCGTAATCTTTTTTAGGAAGGCCTCTTTGCGCATCTTTGCGCTTCCTGACAAGAGTAGACTGGTAACACCAAAGTCGACCGGTGCTGTCAATCTCAAACAGTTATTAAAATAAAAAAGGACCCCAGGACTGTGCGAGACTCTGGGGAACCCTTGAGCAATATTATGAACTCTCCACTTCCTGCTCCTGCATCCGGTCTCGACGTGGATACGTCCGGACGCTTTGTATAAGCGTCTTCAAGAGGTTAATGATATGTGGTTAAAGGTATTTAAATTTGGCAGACGTCCACATCCAGAGTGACTTCGGGGAAAGTGCGGTGCCGAACCCGTGGGGTTGAATAAGCGCCTTCAGGTCACGGGGGGGCTAATTTTTCATGTTTTATGGGGGGGAAGTTGCTTAGGGGGTCGACGGAAGGGTACGGGTACCACTATCCTGTCAGACCAACCTGCCTGGGGCAAGTACCTAAACCAAATAAAGTTTTGTTCAGTGGCTTAGCCGTTAAGGCTCTGGATCACCAGTCGGGTATGAGTTTCAATCCCAGTAAGTGGCAAGGTCTTTAACCTTCAGCTGCCGTGGATGAAAGCAAAGCGTCTGTCAAATATGTAAACAAATCCGTGTCGGATCCAGCACTGTTGCCATTTTAAACTGCCCCGGATGCCTGGAATCCTTTAGCAGTCATGTCACGCGCTCTCGCCTTCCAACAATCAACGCTCGAAGCCGGAAAGGATTTGCGTCTCCGATCCCCATTGTTGAAAAAATTACCAGGAGGGTAATTACACTTGATGATCCTCCAAAACCTATCCCTCCTCTTTTTGGTCCAACTCCAGCACTTGTAATCTTTTTCCAAAGTCCTTGAAGACGAGGGTGGCTCAGACAGCCAGTTCAGACTGTGATTCCACCCAGCCATATTGCACGAGTCCTTGGGAGAGGCCTCTCTCGACAGACGCAGTTTGTATCTGTCAAACCGCCGATGATCTACTGCACCGGGCTCCGAGCCAGCAGATGGTGAGAGAAATTAAACTTGTGACACACGCCGTCGGCTGGAGACGTAGAGGCGGTTGGAGACCACACCTGTAGAAGGGTGGTGAACCGATTTGTTTATCGCGTGAGAAAATGAATGCAGGGACGCGCGATAGCTCCCGGCGAAAAGGACTCTCGGGCTCGTTTGTTCAATAAGCATGGATTGTGTATTGTGGTTTAAAAGGAAGTGAAGGGGATATATACAAAGGCCTTGTTAGGAGTGGAATGAAAGTGTAATGCGTGTTCATTATTCTCGGGCTTAACGTGTCATTCCAGCGCCATTTACAAAGCGGGGCCGTTGTTCGTACCCGCCGCTTCCTGAAATATTTACGACTCGTATTATGGTGCACTCGGTCGTTGCCCCCGAGTCAACCAGACGCCCGTAACGCGCGTACGGAGAATACACACGGCGCTCTCGGAATCCTGCGCTCTGAAATCTGTTTTCCTGACACTCGCAAAGCACGGGCAGAAATCTTCAAAATTACAGTCTCTGTGTAATGCGTATCAATTACGCCGCTGGGCTGTGTGTCACGATGACAGACGGACGATTCAGACGTTAGTTAGTCACAGGTTCGTGAGTGTGAAACTCCGCAACAGAAGAACAAACTGGAATGGCGAGTAATGACAGGAAGTTTCCACAGATCGATGGGTCATGCGAACGCCCTCGGGGAACTGCGGGAGGCCCGGGAAGAAACGCGAGAGTGTTTTTGTCTGCCCAGGTGATGAGACAGGCTTGCTCATCCATCACAGGAGGCGAGATGGAAGCCGGGACAACGCCGGGACCAGGAATGACGTTATTGAGTTTTCATATCGAGTAACATCAAGGCTGCGGGGGGAGCGCGACGCCTCCGGGGTGGTCAGGGGCAACGCTTTCCTTGCAAGATATTACGTCTCAGACAGAAGCTTCACAATGAACGATTAATTGTAGTTTTTACAGTAAATTAAAGATCTTTGGATTGGGATCTGACGGGTGACCCATCAGGGACGACGATATCTCTAAACATGGTTCGGTTCTCCGGAAATTTTATTGACTTGACGACCCAATATCAAAGGACCATCCATACCATCATATACCTTACATTAAACCCTGATATATATATATACATGCAATTAGAATAAATCTGGTACATGGCCATTATGTTGAAGATTACAGGTCAAAATCAACATCATTGAAATATTTTTACAGTATTTTAACAGTCGGAAGCGTTTTATTCCTCTTACACCACAGCAATTTGGCAACAGCTTTAGTCAGAGTGTTTATTTAATAAAAATGTCACCATGTCTGTTCTGGTCATTCCCTGTTTCTCACTTATGTTATAACAGCTGTAAACACTCGTTCCCTTGTCGGCCTCTCTCTCTCTCCCTCTCTCTATTCTTTTAAAAAGCTTCCAGGAAACCGTAACGCCTCGTCCTTGTCCTGAACACTCTGGAAAAGGTACAAAGCACTG
Source organism: Chrysichthys cranchii (assembly GCA_030068335.1). Lineage (NCBI taxonomy): Eukaryota > Metazoa > Chordata > Actinopteri > Siluriformes > Claroteidae > Chrysichthys > Chrysichthys cranchii. Next base: position 15,796,955 of record JAQMCW010000018.1, read on the forward strand.
ATACTGGAGACTCCTTCCATGCTGGTTATATAACGATCATCAACAGGTACAGACTTTTTAAATATGTTTACATGGAGAACGAGCTGTTAGGGTGTAACACTGGGACACTGATCAACACCTGGCCAATCAGAGTCCAGAATTCAACAATCTTAATGAACTCGGTGCATTATGTCCCCTGAATAGGGCCATCTCGTCTGCGTTTTCAAAGGCAGGTCATTGTGTTGTTTTGGGTTGAATCCTGAAGTGTGTGTGTAAGGTTTAACATTTGCATAACAAGTATTAAATTCAGAATTTAAAATGCTGCAAGAAATAAAGGTTTGTAATATGTACCCAAGTGGCATAAAAGGATGCAGGCTCTCTCTCTTAAAGATGAGCAAAATGATCAGGATTATAATTTTAGTATTTATCGTTTACCATCAAGCAACAGGTCGTATCCAGGCACGCCAGGGGTGATGCCGGAGAAAACGCACGACTTTCAACGAAACCGGTTCAGAGATTAAGGATCGAAGAAAGAAGATGAGAAGGAACACCTCTCGCATGTAACATCAGACGTTCCCTCACACGAGCACCGCTCCATTTCTCCGGTTATTTCTGCGCATCTGAGCTGCTCATGAGTTTCACCAAGGAGGAACTGCCGGTGTTGGGCTTCGGCATGATCAAAGGCCTGCTTTGTTCACCGCTGTGCCGCGGCGACGAGCATGAAATTAGATCATCTCTGGTCGGAACGCCTGTCCTTTTAGCTCCCGTCATCGAATGTCACAGGTAGAGTTCAGGTTTACCCCTAATCACCACCGCATTCGCCTCAAAGCTCAACGTGTCGCGGGTCTAATGGCTACGAGATGCACGCGGAGGTCCTGCGGTGGGTGAGCGGAGGGCGATCGTTACACAAGCAAGGCAGCTGGGGTTTTTATTTTACGCTCGCCTCCGCAGAACAACCCGGTTGAAGAGCAGAGGCCCGGCTCTGACGCCATCAGGGACTGAATTAAGCGTAATGGAACGCTTTTTCCCCTGGAACCTGCTGCGGGCTCGGCGTCGAGGCGATGACGCCGAGGCTGATTCGACAGCAGAACAGGTTCGGGTCGAGAACCTTTCCGAAAGACAGACGCAGTGAGTCACGGTCAAGGAGCAGACTCACTGAGAGAGGGAGAGAGAGGGAGGGAGAGAGAGAGAGAGAGAGAGAGAGGATCGTGTGAGTTTTGCTGAATTTTGTTTTCCTGACACTTGGGTTGTCAAGAGCGCTGCTGGATCCAGACATCATCAGCACAATAAGCCTCAGTGCCGCCTTACAGCACCGCGCAGAAAATATGTGGGGTGGGGAGAAAAAAATAAATAAATCACATACTTTGGCTTGGAAATGATGCAACTGTTGAGAAATTCAACACGAATTAAAATGATTATTTTTTAAAATCAGTCTTTTTGGAGTTGTTTCTGCTCATTTTCAGTTTACGCTTTTACTTTGGCTGTTGTTTTAAAGTCATGTCTCTTGGACTTTACGTCTTTGCGTTCACCCGTTTGTGTCCTTTTACGTTTTTTTGTTTGGTTGGGTTTTTTTTTTGCCAGACAAATCGGGGTTAGAATTTTTATTCTTTTAAACAGAGTTCAGTATGGATATCGGACATTAAATGATCTTACAATTGTTCAAAGGGACGGAAGGGGGATTGGGGGGGGGTACAAAGTTTTGCACTAAACTCTATATATAGTCTAAAAGTCATAAACCAAAACTCTGAACTGTTATTTTGAAGCTAAATGTAAAAATAAATTAATAAACACAACAACAATAATAATAATAATAATAATAATAATAATAATAATCTGTCTATATAAAATTCTTTCCGCGTTTGAAACGGAAATGACGTACCACCACTGTTTGTTGAAAAATAAAATTGGTAATTAACAAAGTTATTTTATAAATACTGCATTTATTTTTATATTTTTCTTGCACTCAGTGAGCGACGCCACTGGGGAATCAGCTAGTAATAATAATAATAATAATAATAATAATAATAATAATAATAACGATATAAACGATGCTGCCAATGCTAACACCACTTTTTCTCCCGAGATACAGATGGAATGAAATGTTTTATTTTGGCCAGAACGTCGTTTGTTATCATGCTCGTATTTCCCGGACTCTTCTTCCCTGTCGAAATGAAAACGCCTGCGCAGTAATTGGCCCCTGAGCGATTGAAACACCTGACCTCTGACCTCCGCTAATTCACCGCCTCCTGAAGCTACAACAGGTTCAGAGCTGCAGATTTCTGCTGAGAAATGCTCAACAAAACCAAACCGTGGCAGCAGGAAGCAAACAAACCAACAAAAAAAGACCAAACAAAAAAAAAAGGAAGCTCTCAGGCAGCCCAACACCGCGCTCCTGTTCCGGCTCGCCATGTGGCCCATGTGAAGGTTTAAACGTCCGGAGAGCTGGCGCAGCAGGACGAACAGGACGAGTCGTTATAGTACGTGATCATCAATCAACTTCTCTTTTGTGCCGGTTCGAGCGTGAAATATTGCCGAGGTTCAAAACAACCTGCTGTAAAACAGGCTCCGTTTTCTGTGTCGCCGCGTCCTGAGGGGGTTTTCTCACACGGCTACGTCGCAAAAAAACAAAAAACAAACAAAAAAAAACCCCAACCTAAATTTCTCTCCATCATCACAAAATGATCCTGAATATGATGACCGCGTTACACATTCGCACATTTATGCTAATCCTGCTGATCGAGAGACGACAGTAAGACGCTGGAGACGTCCGAGTCCATCCTACAGATTAGTTATTCACATCATCATAACTTTACAGTTTTATATATATATATATTATACACATACACATACACACACATTATATATATATATATAAATACAGACGCTCCCCGAGTTCCGATGGCCCGACTTACGATTTTTCGAAGTCATGATGCTGATTGCGATACACTAAAAATTATAAAATATTTAGAAAATATTTAAGATTCGCGGGCAGGCATCGCTGGTAGGCCAGCGTAACCGCGCTTGACGTACAATACGATACGTACATTACTGCCTGGGTTTTTTGTGTGATTCAAGAGCTAATTTTAATTCAAAAGCATGTCTCCTACAGGAAAAGACTCCTGGGTAGGCTAGGCTAAGCTAGGCTAAGCTAGGCTAAGATGGGCTAAGATGGGCTAGGATACCTAAGCTAGGCTAAACAGTGGTTTGACATACACTATTTTCCACTTATGATGGGTTTAGCAGAACACATCTCGGACTAGCTTTGTGTGTGTGTGTGTATATATATATAAATAAATCAATGACTAATTTGATAGGAACACCTGTCCAGGAGATTATCATACATTATTTATTTATTTAATTATTTATTTTACATACACAGCTTAGAGATATTTGGTGAAAAATAAATACGAATGATTGATGAGGAGAACGGCAACCGCTGTTTACAACCATGATGAGCAGAAGAGCATAAATGCAAAAATAAATTAATTAATTAATTAATTAATAATAATTCCAGAAAATCACAAACACCACATCAACCCTTATAAAAAAATAAAATAATAAATAAATAAATAAATAAATAAATAAATAAATAAATAAATAAATAAATAAATAAACAGACAGCAAACTGAGGCTACAGAGGACGCCGAAGTGACAGACATTTCCCCAGAACTGCTGCAGGATGTTTTTTGTTTTTCGCGCCACTTTTTTCTTTTTCTTTTCTTTTCTTTTTTTTTTTGAGATTAGCATTTTCTGAAATATGCAAACTGACACACCCCCGTCTGTCGAAGTCTCCGAGGAGATTTCTCCCCACGTTCTGATGTCTGGTGTGAAGTTACCTGAAGTGTTAACCCTTTATCGGGTGAAGAACCATACATGCTGACTTCGACGGACATCAAAAATAAATAAATCTTCCTTTAAAGTTTATAAGTGTTTTATATCTAAACTTTTGAAAGACCCGACCCTACCCTGGACACATACGGTTACTCTACAGACCTCGAACTGCATCAGGAAACTGAAAACAAGCGTGAAGCGTTTCCTACCCTCCAGCACAGTGAGCTTGGCGCTGGTGTTGATTTCTCCGGCGCTGTTGGTGGCTGTGCACTCGTAAATGGCCTCGTCTCGGTGTGTGCGCAGGGGCTGGATACGCAGGACGGAGCCCGAGCCATCGTCAAACTCGATCACCTGAGGGACGGAGAGACGGAGGGAAGCAAACACCGCTGAGTGACGGAGTCGCTGACTGAACACCGCCGGCGCCGCGAGCAAACACATCGAGAAAGAAAAAAACCACGAAGAAAAAAACCTGCCGTGTACAGTGTTTTTTGTTGTTGTTTTTTACCTGTTATACGTTCATCATTGCATTTAGAAACATTTTTGTCAAAAATGCCAAAGAGGTGCAGCTTTTTGTTACACAGCCCTGACACTGGAGACTCCTTCCTCCAGTGCTAATTACATAAACGACTACTCACAGCAAATGTCCCCGTATTGTTTAATCCGTTTATTAAACCACGTCCGACACTCTCATGACATATCCGTGTGTGTGTGTGTGTGTGTGTGTGTGTGTGAGATAATGAGGTGGGGGGTTAGCATGCGCAGTTCTCTTTTGAAGATTACTTTTCGTTCTTTTCTCCTCTGAGCTACAATCTCCTACACATGCTGACCCTCTCACACACACACACACACAAACACACACACACACACACACACACACAAACACACACACACACACACACACACACACAC
>JAQMCW010000018.1:15801773-15823722 GCA_030068335.1 Chrysichthys cranchii
ACACACACACACACAAACACACACACACACACACACACACACAAACACACACACACACACACACACACACACACACAGACACTTCAGCACTTCAGCCGATAAGAAAGTGAACAAGAGACGAGTAAACAGGAAAGAAGTCTCCGAGTGAGGGAAGATAACGCGGGAGGAAGGTTATGGATTCTATTTAGCGTGTCGAGAATTCAAATTGTTTTCTGGGTTTTTTGCGGTTTCTTTTTTCCTCCTGTTATTCCGATGTTTAACCCTCCTCCTCGTCTCAGATGTGATAAAAAAAAAAAAAAAAGCAGCGAAATAAATTTTTACTGTTGCTACGGTTACAACACAACAACCCTCGCACTGATGTTTTCTTTTCGACAGTCCGGAATCTGTGATGTCAGTTTTGTAGTTTTTGGTCTTTGTTTTTTTTTACTTATTGTTATCAGAATCAATATAACGCTGATCTTCAGCCACGAGACTCCTGTCAGCCAATCAGAGGCGAGGATTTTCCACAGGCGTTACTGTTCCCACCACAAAGCTGAACAGAACACGCCGAAGTGTTTTATTCCTCTTACACTACAGCGACCGGCCTGTAGTTACGATTGCTATACGGCGCATCGTACTTTTTATCCGTTTACGTCTACGTTGCGACTCTCACCTCGAAGCGCTGAGAGCTGACTTTCTTCCCTTTTTTCATCCACGTGATACGGGGTTTGGGATCTCCGACTGCCTGGCACACGAAAGACGCCACGCCCCCCGAAATCCCCGTCTGGTCCTCCGGGGTCTTGATGAAGCTCGGCAGACCTGAGAGCGAGAGAGAGAGAGAGAGAGAGGGAGAGAGAAAAGGAGCGAGAGAGAGAGAGAGAGAGAGGGATAAAAGGAGCGAGAGAGAGAGAGAGAGAGAGACAGGGATAAAAGGAGCAAGAGAGAGAGAGAGAGAGAGGGAGAGAGAGAGAGGGAGAGAGAAAAGGAGCGAGAGAGAGAGAGGGATAAAAGGAGCGAGAGAGAGAGAGAGAGAGAGAGAGAGAGAGACAGAAGAGACAAAGAAAGAGAAATTGATTAATATGTTTGGTGTTTATAAAAGCTGGAAGAACAGGTAGTTTTGGAGAACAGTTGAAGGTTAAAGGTTAAATGTGAACATTCCCGCGCTCCTGTCGTTTGTAGGTTGCCTCTTGTGGGCGTGGCCCGTTCAGACATCTGTCGTTCTGTAGAACTTCTCGAGCAAACAAGATCAACGCAAGTGAAATATCGCAGTAATCAGTGTGAAAATCGTGCTTACGTGATCAACGCTCGGCTTCATACACGCTTTGGTCGAGATTAGCAAAACTAGCTAGATTTACTAGCGGTGAGCTACCGCCTCCCGAGCCTTCTCCGTTTAAATTCCTAATGTCTGTGTGTACATGTAACGCGAGGTGGTGTGTGGCAGGACGAGAGGAAAGGCAGGAGGTAATGTCGTGAGCGGACTCCGTGAGACAGTTCAAGGGAATTGTCGGGAAATTGTGGCTCCGTTACAGCAGCGTATCCGATTAGCATAGAAGTGAGACAAATCCCAGTTCAAACGTCGTTTGTTGAGGAAATCGCAAGTCTGTTAAAAAAAAAGAAAAAAAAAAGAAAGAAAGAAAGAAAGAAAGAAAAAAGAACGTGTCGTGTCGGCACCATTTCTGTCTGAGAATTCGAATGACCGGTAACACAGAAGCTTTTTTATTCATTTTTTTGTACACGTCTACAAACATTTTATCAAATATTAGCTTTGTTTATTAAATAAATCGTCTCGAGGTTTAGTTGTTTTGAATTCTACAGAGGTCACCTTGAGGAAAACAAACTCTGTGTGTGTGTGTGTGTGTGTGTGTGTGTGTGTGTGTGTGTGTAGTGGCTAAACAGGTTTCTTTCCACATGTTTTGGTCGAGCTACAACACGTCTGTTTACGTGCACTCTCTCATTCTCTCTCTCACACACACACACACACACACACACAATTATGAGGACCTTCCATTGATATAATTAGTGCTAATAATAATTAGATATAATTAGTGAGTGTCAGGTATTCCTGTCCTTGTGGGGACATCTGATTCACTTGGACATAATTGTCATAATTGATGTAATTATAACTGGAGTTAAATAACGCTACACCTAAAGCTAATTAAGGTAATTAAAGTAATGTTTTTACACACACACACACACACACACACACACACACACACACACACATCATCTAAACTCGAATAACTTGTTAGAATTATTTTAGAAATTTAAAAAACTTAGCTTCACTTTACTTTGACGAGTTGTTCTTCATTCACTTTTAAAAAAAACAAAAAACAAAACAAAACCAAAAGTTGTTAAAACTGAATCTATTTCTTTATAATCATGTTAGAGCTTAACCATTAAAACTATTTAAATTATTATATCTATACAGTATATATATTTTTTTGCGGCCGCAACATTTGTGCCATCAGCATATCGCACTTCCTTGCAGGGTTCATTTTTTTAAACGAATGAATGAATTTATTTATTTATTCACGCAGCACGTAGCTCCTCTGAGCTTTTTAAAATGTTTCATATTTTTTTATTTTATTTATTTTGCCATTTTATTTTTATTTATTTGTTTGTTTATTTTTAATCACGACCTGTGTTTGGGGATTTCAATGCAAAGAAACGTTTTATAGAGCAATTTTTTATGATCAAGTATTAAAAATTTTAATTCTTAAAAAAAAGACAGAGAAAAAAAGAGAGAGAGAGAGAGATTTTTAAAAAATTATGTAAGAGAACGCACAGGATACAACAAAAGAGAATGAGCACGAGATGAAGAAAAATACACGAATGAAATAGATATTAAAAATAGAGTCAAATAAATAAAATGATTTAAAAAAAAAAATCTGAAAGTGTAAGAACCAAACCAGTGGACACAGTGCTAGAAAATAAAGGAGGAAATAAGTCACTAAAAATAATCTGATCATTCTAAAGAGGAAGCTGTCCTTCTATAAACATTTCCCCAATTTACTTCCTTTTTTTTTAAATGAATTGCTCATTAAATCTAAATATATAAAGCTTCCTCAAAATCTCACATCTTTAAAATGACAGAATCCACTGTATATTTACAACGGGTAAGTACAGATCACGTGTGAACAGATCACGTGTGTACAGATCACGTGTGTACACATTACGTATGAACAGATCTCGTATGAACAGATCTCGTGTGAACCGATCACGTATGGACCGATCACGTGCGAACAGATCACGTATGAACAGATCACGTGTGTACAGATTACGTATGAACAGATCTCGTGTGAACAGATTACGTATGAACAGATCTCGTGTGAACCGATCACGCATGAACAGATCACGTGCGAACAGATCACATATGAACAGATCACGTATGAACAGATCATGTGTGAACAGATCACGTATGAACAGATCATATGTGTACAGATCACGTGTGTACAGATTACGTGTGAACAGATTACGTATGAACAGATCACGTATGAACAGATCACGTGCGAACAGATCACGTATGAACAGATCATGTGTGAACAGATCACGTATGAACAGATCATATGTGTACAGATCACGTGTGAACCGATCACATGCGAACCGATCACGTATGAACCGATCACGTGTGAACAGATCACGTGTGAACCGATCACGTGTGAACAGATCACGAGTGCAGGCTCCAACACTGTTTGTTTTTTTCCTCCCCCTTCGTTTATTATTCAAATCACGATTTTCACTCATTTAAATTTTTTAACCCTTATTTTTTGCTTGTTTTTGGACTCGGAGGACTCAGGCTGGGTTATTTGTTCCCTTTTTTGTTTTGTTTTTTTTAAATGTCACGTCGTGTTCTCAGTCAGCGCTGATGGATGCTCTGTTTACACTCCAGATTCCTGCTGTTACACGCCCCATTTTCCGCCACTGAAATCTTATTTTAGGCATCAGAAATGATTCCACTTTTACCCCACAGAGCTGCTGAATTCTGGATTCTGATTGGTCAGCAGAGGAGAAGCGGATTCATTTTCGAATCCTTTATTGTTTCTATAGCAACGACTCATTTACAGGTGTTTTTTTTTTTTTAATTAGCAGTATGCTGAAGCTTTCTGCAAGGACACCAGTTATTTTTGGAAGGAGTCTCCAGTGTCAGACGTGAAGCGGTAGCTTTCAACTTTCCGCCTCCTTCAGCACAGAAGAGTTTACACTTTTTGGCATTTCTGAATAACACGCTGCGTTTTTTTTCCCTCTCCATATAATAACTTAAATAAACACACACACAGAGCACCTGCTGAGTGAACGCCAGCTTATACAGACGCTCCGCTAGTTACCAGGGTCCGACTTACGAGTTTTCGAAGTTACGATGATGATTGCGATACGCTAAAAATGCAAAAATATTTATCAAATATTCAAGATTCGCGGGCAGGCATGGCTGGCAGGCCAGCGTAACAGCGTATGATGTACGACACATTCGGTTGTTGATTATTTTACTAGAACTGCACAACACACAGTGGATTATTCCTTCCCAAACCAATTACCCGCTGACCAGAGCTGCTATTAGCCAATAAGAACGCACCATTTTGTACTTAAGCTCACTTATACCACTAATAGTGCTAAAAAAAAAAAAATAAAAAAAAAAAGTCAAAAAACAGGTAAAGGTCACCCGAGGTGCAAACAGAATATCAGAGACTGGCAAAAACACGAGAATCACAAGAAACAGAAACTTGGTCAAAACCGGAGAAAGCAAACATGCGGAAAATGGCAACTAATGCTTCGCGATATTGGCGCGCTGGCGTGAGTCTTTTTATAGCTCCATGTGACGCGCCGAGCGACACGCCGGAGGCCAGGAGGAAAGTATTACCCAGAAGTAATCTTTACAATAAATAATCTTTAGAACAGGCGCGCTCCACGCAGGTAGATTCATGACAGTTTTATGTATTTTTACTTTATATTTTGTATTAATCATGTTTACATAAATATTTGTGGCTTGTGGAACGAATTATCTGAGTTTCCATTATTTCTTATGGGGAAACCTGCTTTGATATACGAGAGCTTTGGGTTACAAGCACGTCTCTGGAACGGATTACGCTCGCCATCCAAGGTTCCACTGTAATAACCAATTCATGACTGTTGCATTAATTCAGTTCAGTCGCTGCTTTCTGAATCAACATATAGATCTCGACGACGCGCCGGACCGTAACCCAGCAGAAGCTCAGATGCGATCTTAGCCCTTTACAGTATCGACTTTATATCCACAAATATACCTTTACGTGCTACAAGTGGGCGATCGAAATTTCAGCATTTCTCCTCATAGAGCTCATTTTAATTCATAACATATTTAATAACCTCACAGATATTTCTCATCACACCTTCTCGAAGTTAAATAAATAGATAGATAGATAGATAGATAGATAGATAGATAGATAGATAAACCCATTTATATCATCTGCAGGAGAATCCAGCTCCCATCATCTGTGTGATGCAATGTGTAGAAGCAGAACATAACCCAGCTCTCGACGGTCGCCCCAGACCTCATGACGTCGTTGCGGAGAAAAACGGCCGTGTCCTTCTGCTTTTATGTATCTGCTAATAAAAGCTCGCGGCAGCCGCAAAGGCAAAGGGAACAAAATCAATAGCTAGTTAACATAACGTAGTGCCTATATGAAGACGGCGTGCTGGTGACTAGCAGGCAGACCTCACGCGTTAAATCATCAGCGGAGCTGATACAGCAGCTTGACCTTGCTGTAGGACATCGGGTTCACTGGGGAGCCGCGAGCAGAGACGAAGCTAACGCCGGCTGTGTGAGTCTATTCTCTCAGAGCCGGAGTGTACCAACTCACACCCCCATGACCCTCCGAGCCACTGGTCAGGCTGACATTTAAATGACATTTACGCGTTAGTTCCCCAGAAAGCGGGCATGATTGGCGCAGCAGCGCCACATAAAAGTGGCTTTTTATCAGTATCACCATCCACACCATGCCTCCGCAGCTTCAGCGTGATTCTCCCAGCATGCATTTCACTCTGCATGTGTGTCCGCACAAGACCTCGCCCTCCACCCAATCAGCAAACCTCAAAGAACAAACCGGACTCGTTAAACTCTGTAAGGCACACGCTTCACATTAACGTACGGACGGGAATCCCGGCGAAAAGACGGATGAACGGATCGGTTCTCGCAGAACAAGGATGAGGGAGCAATGAGGAAAACGCATGGCCTAAGGAAACGGCGCTGATCTGCTCACACACACACACACACACACACACACACACACACACACACACACACGCACACACACACACAAAACGCCAGGCTCTACGGTGACCTCTGACCTCTGGGGCTTGCGTGAAAGTTTCAGCGACGGCGACAAGAAAGAACACTCACTAGATTAAAAAAAAAAGGACGAACCGCCATCGGGGAAACATGAATCACCAGATGCTGATAATTCACTGCGGTTACCTTTAACTGGTTAAAGAAGATGGCGTTTTACAGTCGTTTATAAAAGACGCTACTGTTAACGAGTAAAACGTTTCATCTATTAAGAGATTTAAACTTTAAGCTATACATATACAATTACTGCTACTAACACTGATGCTATGTTTATAGGAACAACCGCTCCACTCCAGCTACCCAACATTTCACAATGTTTCCTTGCAGAAAAACAAAAAAATCTTACAAAAGAAACGCGTGAAAGGTAGCTGTAAACATGCGGCGACGAATGATTTTTTTTTTTTTTTACAAGATTATATTATTAGATTATATATATCACCAAAGTTAGGAATATTGTTCATGCAAAAGTTACAATTTTGCATAGATGGTATAACAAGAGCTCAGTAAAACATGAACTCTAACACCAGAACTGAACCACCTAGCAATTTTAGGTTTTTAAATTTGCAAAAATACGGCGTGAATGTTGTACACGTACAGTTCTCGAAATCGGAACAAATCTGATAACTAGACAGCCACCAAACCAGCTAGCAGTTTTAGTTTTTTATATTTGCAAGAATACGCAGTGATCGATGTACACGTACAGTTATGGAAATCGGAACAAATTTGATAACTAGCTAGCTAGCAATTTCGATAACTAGACAGCCACCAAAGCAACTAGAAATTTTCGTTTTTTAAATTTGCAAAAATACGCAGTGATCAATATACACATACAGCGATCGAAATCGGAACAAATTTGATAACCAGCTAGCAAGCAATTTCGATCATTAGACAGCCACCAAACCAGCTAGCAATTTTCGTTTTTTAGGGAAAATAAGTATGTAGCGATCAACGTACGTGTGTAGTTATCGAAACTGTAACATTAATGATTTACTGCAAATCTCAAATCCTTAGACTCGTTCACACCCAAAACAAACGAGTATGTTGGCTCACGTTAATTAGTCTTTAGTTAACAACGAATTAGTCGTGTTCTTGAAATGTTTCAGTATTTACAATTTTTAATGTTTTATCCATTTTTAGTTACATGTAATGCTGGGGAAGATCTGTGATATTGGTAGACAAGTTGGTTCTTTTTCCTCACTTACGTTATAGCAGCTATTAACAGCCCCCCCCCCAGCCTCTCTTTTTCAACTATCAAAGTTAACAGCAAAAAAACCCCAAACCCCATAGCTCATCAAGATCATCCTACTGAGAAACCGCGAAGCTTTCGAGCTGCCAAATAGTTGCACTATGCCCAATTATTTTATGCATTTTCACTTCCAGTGAAGGGATCCAGCAATCAAGGAGCGTCTGACTTCCCATGTGGGAAATCACTAAATATATTCAGACAACTTCTATATTGATTTTTCCTCTGCCCGACTCGAGGGATACAGTCTTATACGCTAGCATGACTCGTATTTTGTTAAAACTTTTGTTCAGCATACCTGGACGACACGCACCTGGACGACACCCAGTTGTCTTCTGCACTTTAACAGGCTGAATCCTTCTCCTGTTTTGTCACCAGAGCCAAAATAATGAGGTAATAGCGCTATTCCCCCGTGATTCCCCCTCTCTCTGCTTCTTTGATCTGATATCAAGTCGAGGTTGGAAACCGAAGATGATGATTCACGTCTTTGAAAAGCCCACCACGGGCATCAGTTTAAAGGCTAAAGTAACACTAAACCTCCCACTGCACGGGTCATACGATACTCTTTACCTCGATTAGCAGGAAGCACGTTTTTTTCATTATCAGACTCGTCAAAGATGCATGAGCGAACACGGAGATAATGCTTTCGGTAAGTGATTTTCTGCTCGGTGGATGGCCGGGTGAGGGGTGTGTTCGCTCCCATCAGCCAGAGTAACGGTATTTACTCTTGATTTGTGTCAATGCTGGGACTGGTGAACAGGCACGCCCGAGGGTACTGTAATCATTTCAGGTGTAATGTAGGATAGGAACGTAGAACAAAGCGCGTCAATCTGTTGCAGGGTCACTTGGTGCTCGTTCAGATTTCTTCACGGGTACAAATCTGACATCCCTTGCGTAATTAAGGGCCTTAATGGTACACCAGAAATCGCTAAAATAAGCCAAACAATTTGCTAGGTTGAGCTGAAAAACCATAATTGACTTTCTAGAACTATCAAGTTTGTTATCAACCCACTTGATAACAAGGCAAAAAAATGTCAAATCCTTCAGAAACATGTCTTCCAGGACGATATATCTTGCTCTTTCATCAGTCGAGTGGAAATCCCGTAACGTAACGCTCTTCGCAGTGGGCGCAGTGGAAACGCATAATTGCATTCCGAGTTTATGTTCTGCGCCGTTCTATTAAATAATTCACCCAACCCGGAAAGCAACATGCTCGACAGCCGCCTTTCTCGGAGATCACTTAGAGGGATGCGTTTATCAGTCTGTTTATTTGTTCTCTCTCCCTCTGTTTATGCTCATATAATGGACCCGAGATGATGCGCAAAAAAAAAAAAAAATGTAAAAAAAAAAAAATCAAGAAAAAAAAAACGCCATTAACGTTCCCCGAGCGGTAACACGACACTTTTTCCACCAGGATTTTAATACAAATATTAAATGGGATCCATTTAACAAGTTGATAATGGGCGACGGGATTGAAAAAAATATTGTTATTGAGCTGATTAGGCAAGATAATGTGACGTTAATTGGAAGCAAAAGCCTCAGAAATGGGGCAGCATTACATTAATGGAAGCGTTCGGCTGAAAGGACGGCAGCCGATGGCATCAGATCATCAGACACATTTCCGCTAAGTGCACCAGTGAAGGGGTAAAATAAATAAATAAATAAAATAAATCTGGTAATCTATTATTAATGAAAACGAATGGGCGTCTCTCTGGTTTGGGTATTGATTCCACGTACTCTGCTCAGATTGACTCGAGTGATTAGTTTCTCCAAAACCCCGGTCCCACTTGGGTACTTTCTTTTTGCCAGCTTCCGAAAAGGCTATGCAGTGCCCTTAAATTAAAAGAGGAACTTTTTTTTTGGGAATCTGTGCCTGCTCCATGCAGCATATATGCCACGGATTATAAACATCTCCAGGACATGAATGCAGACGTGTGTTAGGCCACCTGTTCTTGCACCTGTGGCTTTGGCGAATTTCAAAAAGAGCCCGTCAGCCTGCAGAGCCATCTGGGAGGTCAAGATGTGGCTTTTCTCCATCCTCCACTGACCCCTGACCCCATCAAAGCTCCTCAGAGCATGAAGTAACCCAAGACCTTAAAAGCTCAGGCTGTCGATGCACAAACGAGGCAGTCTAATGGAACCAGACAAAAAGGAACCCACCATCACCAGCTCATCCTCCGCCTCCAATACCAATATCACTTGCATCGTCAGCACTTATGTGCAAAATGGCATCTTCTGGACTTACCGCTTAGGACTTAATTTCCCAATGTTCCACGTACACATGTGTATCCTTTGTCTAATGATGGTTCACATCGCAAAACATTCGCACAGTCCTCATGTCAACCTTGCGTTTTGTACCCTTCGTATGACGTTGGCCAGAGTGTCCGGACACTCCCTGCGGTATTCCGCCTCAAGCGTGTGGGGTGTATTTATTTGCGCTCATGTCTACCATCCCGTGCATTCTCTGCTGTTCTATACATACTTATCCCAAGCTGTATAGTTGTACGTTCATGTCCTACCCAGTTGTACAGCTGTGCGCTGGTTTATTTGCCGTCCTGCTCGTGTCCCGCATTTCTACCGTATTTCATCGTAATCCCACAGGCTTGACATTTCATCACGACCCGTACGATTAGATGACCATGGGATAAAAATGGACTTGACTTGGTATTTCACATATGGGAAATCCAGTAGAGAGACCTCTATGTGCCTTTTCTTCTTGGATCTCATAATGGGAGAACTGTGCCCTGGAGAATCTGGCAACTGATTAGGGAACTTGGTGCACTCGGATGAACGGAAGCTTCACACAGGCAAGTTACTAAATAAGCTGTAGATTGGACCAATGCTGCTTCACGTTTGCAGAGTTAGCGGTGTTTGTTAAGTCATGAGGTTTCCTCATGGACAAATCTTCATTTCTGCAGTAAAATTTCAAAAGCCCATAAGGGACTTCAGTGCACTTGGATACCGTAGGTACGCCGATATGGGAATTCGGAGAGGATGCAGATAGCCGATATTTGTCAAGTAGCAAACATCCTCTGTGCTAGTACCGGTAGAAACGGCAAGTTTTCCATCTTTAGCAATGGTTTGGCAGCAGGACGGTTAACACCGCTAGTGTTACGCTAGTAAAGTACAAGCAGAGCTGGTTCAAGTTGCACTTGATTCAACTTTATGAGTGTAACACCCATCAATGTCAGTGTATCCTAAGAATGTTTCGGGCGTTTTGACCAACGATTGTTATAGGGGTGGGACAAATGACCACTACGGAGAGATCTGCACCATCTCAGATCACCTGACGCTGAATGATATGTCTTCAATCAAACATCACAATATCCTGAAAACTCAAAAAGTGAGCCATGTTGTGGGATTTCTGGGTAAGTGGCCATTCTTCTGTCTTGTCGTGGTTGGCTACCAAGTAAGCTCCGTCACAATACACAGTACAGCAGAGTCAGCTTCGCATCAATTAGGAACAAGATAGAGCTTTGTTTGAGTTATAGAATTATTACGGTCTGGGTGATGGGTTACGATCTGTGGCTGCTGCTTTGTTTTGTTCAGCGTGATCTCCCTTTTACTGTTGCAAAATCCCAAAATATTTTTGCACACAATTAATTAAATGCACCCCCCCCCCAACCTCCCCCCCCCCCCCTTATGTTGTTCATTTATTTTTGGAGCTCACAAAGGTTTAGTTTTGAATACTGTTTTGCTGGCAGGTGTTTAGGAATCCTGTACATCATGGATCACAGAAATGTACTGAGTTATCGTTAAATTATTTTTAAAAACTCCTTTTTTTGTGATATCACCCACCGCCAGTTTACAGCCACCTGTTATACAGCTCAGAACACCTGATCCATTCATATATAAATATACTCTGCCGACATATCGAGCTTCATTAAATATGCCTTTTCATCTCAGCTAAAATATTAAACAGTAATGACGGGAGTTTATGGATCTGATAGCTATTGAAAGCTGTCAAAACCAGTTTGAGATGAGTTGGACGGCTAATATTCTCTGGCAAAATCTCAATTACAGTTCTGTCTGACCCCGAGGCATTTTTCTGTCTTCGTATATTTAGTAGTTTTATTCACATACTGTACATCACGGAGACTTTTCAAATCAATACGCGAGTGTCTCCGCTGCCTTAGACTTATGTACGTCAGCTTGAAATGGACAGCGTATAAATAACAAATTCATAAATTCGTTGTTCTAAAAGAGAACCGTAGTATATAAAAATGCCAACCTATATTATATATATATATATATATATAAAAAACAAACAAACAAGCAAACCCCCGATTCTGAATGCATAAGCAAACAAAATGGCGCCAGAATCTCAGCCTCGGAGAGACAGCGGGCCGAAACTTGTGGCCAGCGAGACGCTGCTAAAAATTAAAGAGGCGTGAAATCAGCAGATTGGAAATATTTGCCAAGGTTAAGTGAGAGTGATCAGCGGAGACCTCGGGCATGGTTGAGGTCACTTACCCCGGGCGTGGCATTACCCAGAGGCACGGCGACAGCATAAACATGAGTGGCTGAGCTTGATTGGTCATGACCTGCACGTAATGCGGACTAGCCTGACATTTTCCTCGGAGGACTCATTGAGTCAACAGAGTGCGCCGCCGAAATGCACAATTTCACTTCGGCCACGGTCGAGTTCCGACTCAGCGATCCTGCGGATAAAATCATGTGAACTTGTGCCATCGTCGTCAAAGTTTTCCCCCCTATATTTTCTGGATAATGAGACATTCCTGCAGGATATGCTTCTAAATTTCGGATGCTACCCATGTCCCGGGAATTTCTATTCATCTTGTTTGCACTGCCATTCCTCTATAAGCAGGGTCTACACTATTCGTAAGAAATAAAACACTTCAGTAAGGGCTGCTGTTGGAAATGTTTTACAGTAGTCTCCCGTCTCTCGTGGGGGTTGCGTTCTAAATCCTTCCCCGAAAGATGAAAATTCGCGATACCTGGACGCTACCTCCAAATGCTTATTTTTAAATAGTTTAAGCCCTAAATGATCCTCCCACACTCTTTAAACACTTTCTAGACACAATTAAAGACATAAAGAAAACATTTGTGAGCATATAGCGAGGTGAATTTTGTGTCAAATTTGTAGAAACTTCACATTTATAGCGAGTACTGCTACGGGTGAAGAACTGGGATGTTGGCGAATGCTGGTTGCTTCTCCCCGACCGTATGCGTCGTAGCCAGCAGCCAATCACAACCAAGGTTAAATGAACAGGGTGTTCTGATTGGCCAGACTCGTTCCTCCAGCCATAAAAATTTTTTCAGTATCCCCACACCGCGTTTTCGTAAACAGCGCTACGTGTTCTTTGTCTCTTATGTAAATATGATCTACACTCTACTGTACTTTATACATTATTAATATTTTATTCCATTTTAATTCATGTTTATATTTTATAACACCGGAGGAAATCCACAAAAAAATTACATATATTCTAAATAAAAATCCGTGAATAGTCGGGGACGCGGAACGTGAACCACGATATAGGGAGGGGGTTACTGTACGTCTCTTTAGCTACAGAAAATTGTCCTATTTAGACTGCGTCCAAACTGAAGGTTGGTGCCGTGCTGCCTTGCTCCTGCTGTCATAGCCGGCTGTCTCATAATGCATGACTTTCAACATCTAAGAAGATTCGTTTCGCATGACCTTGAGGATAAGTAATTTAAGGTACCTTTTACGGTAATGTAAAAAAAAAAAAAAGGGACGTTAACACGGCATGTAAACAAACCATAAAAGCTAACTAAGCTAGTTGGCGAACATCCGCCTCACAAATCGTTTAGTTAGCTAATTTAATTGGCTGCAGTCACAGGGTAGTTTAATTTCTTGGTAACTTTTCAAAAATCTAAGCCAAAACAAGCTGAGGGGAAAAAAACAACGTGCATTTGTATGCAAACTCACTTTTCTGTGAATTTATTTCCTGCCATTTTTTAAAAATTCCGTTACTTGCTGGAGCTGCTGCACAGATTTATGGGTAATAGGTCGATTTGAGGATCCATCGATGATGCCATTGAGTTTGAATGCATCTTCAAGTTATAGCTAAACCTCTGAACATTACAAAGCACTGACACTGGAGACTCCTTCCATAGATCCATAAATATCTCCGTATAGAAGATTCTCCGTTAAGAACTGTACATCAGAGCAGCGCTTACAGGAAATGGATCAAACGAACCTTCTGGCCAATCAGAATGCAGAGCTCACTAGGACGAGAAAGCTAATGCAAAACATAGAACACATGCATTACAAAAGTGAGTATTTCCTCAGGAAAAGTGTGTTTTTGAATTAATTTATCTATTTATCACTGTACTCCTGATTCCCAAAAGCTTCTGTGTTGTTGGTTTGTCTTATTTAATAGAATGTATTTACAGCAGAGACGCTATAAAACTCACCCTTTCCGATCCTTCTTGCACTTCTCGTACAGAAGAGATCGCCCAAAAAGCCTGATCAAGCTCTAAGAACATTTTAAAGCTCTATCTATTTATTTATTTATTTGTTTGTTTGTTTGTTTGTTTATTTATTTATTTTTATTTTTTTTATCCGTTTGCTTATTTGTACTCTTTCGTATTTGTATGGAATGAAAAATCCGTTCCTCCGTCGCCGGAATATTCAGCATTCGGCACCCCACTTGGCATAAACGCCAAATCCTTCCTGTTCATGTTCTTAAGTACAGCATATTTTCTGCCGACGCCCGAGCGAAATTATTTTAAATTTTGCTTCTGATCCGGATCGATTTTTTTTCGGAAGCAATTTTGGTTGTCGACTTGCAAAAATAAATGAATGAATGAATAAATAAATAAATAAATTAAAAAAAAAAAAAAAAAAAAGAAATGAAGTAAAAATAAATGGAATAAAGCTCTTCAAATCGTCCTCTTTCAGCTACAGAATAAAAATTCAGCTCATGCGCTTGACTTCACTTGACTTCGCAGCCTTATCCTTATTCAATTCATATTTTAGACATTCATTCCCGTATTTTTTATTTATTTATTTTTTGGGTGTTCTTTGCTTTGTTTTTGGACTGGGGGAGAATCCCAGAGGATGACAGGAACCAGGGAGGAATAATGGACAGATATAAAGGCGCTGGTGACGCCAGCCATCTTTCCTCCACTGATGACCTCGCTAACTTTGTTAACTCTGTGCTCAGGTTAAAATCCCCCTCAGAGAGCGAGCGTTCCCCCTCTTCAGACCCGAACCCTGAGCGTCAGGGTGAAATGTAATTACAGGGCTTCTGGGATCCAAACCCAAAGCCCCGAGCCTGACAGGGACATTAATTATTAAGTTGATATAACGGCTCTGCCATTACCAAAGCTTTCATCCAAACATGCATCACAGCGGGTGTGTGTGTGTGTGTTTGGGGGGCGGGGGGGGGGTATCAATACTGCAAACGTAATGATCGAGAAACAGAAGAAAAGGAAAAGACACACACAAGTTTGTTCCTCTTGGGGAGAAACTCTTAAAGGTTCCATGAGGAACCCCTAAAGAACTGTTAAAGGTTCGAACCAATCAGAAAGCCCAACCCACCATCCAAAGAACCCTGAAAGGAACCATTTTTAATTACTGATTAAAAAACCAGCGAAACAAAGATGTTTCTATGACAATTTTACTTATTTATCTTTTTTTTTTTTTTTTTTTTTAAAGAAACTAAAAAACTCTTATCAGGTGCTTTTATTTTATTTTATTTTTTAAGATTGAAACTCTTTAATTCAATTTGAATCCAATTAAGTTATCATGGAACTATCTGAATATTTGTAGATTTTCTTTTTCACTGAAAATAAAAATCTAGAACACATAATATTTTAATATTTAAAAAAAATGTATACTACATAATCATAAAAAGCAAAACTTTATAATTTGTAGGAAATATTTGCTAATTATAGGAAAAACAACAAAATCAAAAACAATAAAGAATTTAAAGGAAGAAAGAAAGAAAGAAAGAAAGAAAGAAAGAAAGAAATACAGGGTGCACCCCGAGTTCCGATGGCCCGACTTACGATTTTTCGAAGTTATGATGACGATTGTGATACGCTAAAAATTGTAAAATATTGATAAAATATTTAAGATTCGCGGGCAGGCATCGCCGGCAGGCCAGCGTAACGGTGTATAACGTACGATACGCTCGGACGCCGCCGGATGTACACGTCACTCCCCCGGCGTGATGCCTCACTTTCTCCCACAATTCACGGCGTTCCCTTGTGTATGGGTGTACCGTACAGTGCATTCCCGCCTGTTTGTTTTTGTCCTTCAAGAGCTAATTTTAATTCAAAAGTACGTCTTCTACAGGAAAAGACTCCTGGGTAGGCTAGGCTAGGCTAAGCAGTGGCCTACAACATTCGACAGACAATATTTTCGACTTACGATGGGTACAGTGGAACGCATCTCCATCGTAACTCGAGGACGAACCTGTACGCACGATGAACGGAGCTCGATGGACGAGAAACCGTTATCAGTCGCCGAGCTTTCACGACAGGTAAGCTCCTTGTTTGTTTTGTTTTTGTTTTATATTTATGTAAACCCTCAGTGTAAATGGCGTTCGCGTCAAGCCGGCATTCCCGCGCGCCAGGCTGCATTTTATCACCAAGAATAAAATTCCAGCGAAGTCATTATCTCCGACACGACATCCATCCCACTCCTTTAACATATTGCTGCATCAATCAAAGCGCACCGCGCGACAGTGATGAATGTCCGGAAATGACATTAGCTGTCGCGAAAGGGGTTTTGATTTATGACGAGTGTAAGACGGCGTCTCCTCGGCCTCGTGCCAGAGGGTTCAAGGTAAGTTAATTTCTCAGCTGAAACGATCCGTTATGCTGTGGAACACCTACGTGACCTGAACAGCGCAACCTTATCGCGCGTCCTTGACGCGACTTAAAGTACCCTTTAACCTGGTGGAAATGAGTGCACCTGTGTACAACCGTTATTTATAATACTGGTTTATATATTTATTTATACATTTGTTCGCGTAGTTTGATTTCCAGAAGTGTTTAAGGAGCGGCAGCGCGGTCGGAGAACCCCGGGTCCCCAGGTGGGTGGGCGCAAATTGGATTGTGTGTTTAAGCGTCCACATGGCGAGCGAGACAGACGAGACGGGAAAATTGATTCTTTCTAATTAAAAGTAAGCGTATCAGTGCTGGAGTGGCACTTGGGATGTAATTCTATTTAGCCCACAGCTGTGTGATCTCCAGCCCGGGAACGAGCGAGTGCGGAGAGGAGCAGGGTGGGCAGATGCACGGATATGCAGAGGGAACAAAAAAACAAAAAAGAAGAAGAAGAAGAACAGGACGGTGTGGAAGTGTTTGAAACGGCCGAGCGAGGGGTCGACGGAGGTTAATGATCAGAGATTAATGGCTTAATGATGCTGCGGAGAGGCAGCGATCCAAGCGCAGAGCCGAGCCGTGGCCTGCATTCGGCAACAACATCAACAACATCGTCCTCTGTCCTTCACACAACGCTGCGCATTAACGCCGTCACTGTGTGTGTGTGTGTGTGTGTGTGTGTGTGTGTGTGTGTGTGTGTGTGATATTGCTTATTACTAAATGTTTCATTCTGTCTGTTCTTATTACATTACGACACAACTGCCATCGTGGATGACAGACAAATGAATTTAATATTATGCCGGTCTGGTGAAGTGAAGAATACATACATCACTTGTAGCGGTGCAAAGCTAGTAGCGAACTAATCAGCATCAGGGCGCGGTGGGGAAGCGGAAGCTACTATTACCGTTCTAAAGTTTTCTACGATTTTCCTACAACAGCTCCCGTTTTATTCCGCTCACGTCACAGACATTTACCAACGATTGCTTTTTTTTTCATTTATTAACAAAACATATTTTTTTATGTTGTGAAGGAATTAATAAATAAATAAATAAATAAATAAATAAAATAATAATGATAATAAAATGAATAAATAAATAAATAAATAACAGTTACCGCTTTGCCTCCGACAGCTTTAGCGCCGTCTCAGAGCTCTGATACTGGAGACTCCTTCCCTAAATGTTACATAAACCTTTTTTTTTTTTTTGGCATTTGGAAATAATTTTCCTTTTTTTTCGTTTTGTTTTTTTTGACTAACACGAATCTAAAGTTAACATCGGCCGTCGATGTTTCATGAACAAGAACAAGAAATTCAGGTAAAGTTCCACACTGCATTGAAATGTGTGGTTTTTTTTTTTTTTTTTTAAATAAATAAATAAGTAAGTAAGTAAGTAAGTAAGTAAATAAAGCATTTTAGGAGCACTTAAAACTGGACTCAGTAAAATAACATGAAAATGTTTTAATAAACCAAGAAAAAGAAAAATAAATCTACTAAAACAACAAAAATGTACTTTAAATGAGTTGGGAAGGTACAGCATTGTTTAAAAGTTTCAAATATTTCTGTTAAAAATTTAAAAAAAAATCAAAAGAACTACAATGAAGTGTACAAAAAAGTATAATTATGTATTCAAAAATTTAATTTAAATAAAAATCAATCAAAGAACTGTCTAAATCCTTTTTACATACATGGTCATGCAGATACTCTCTTTCTTTCTTTCTTTCTTTAATTGATTGATTGATTGATTGATTGATTGATTGATTGATTGATTTCCAAGCAATTAGTTTGTTCCAGCTTTCTTGGAGAACGTTTTTTCCCCTTAAAATATCTGAGATGTTGCTCTGTTTGTATGTACAGTCTGAAATTCTCAGGAACACTAAATAAAAAAATATAAAGAAATATTTAGAAGTTGTTAACCCCCCCCCACACACACACTTCTTTTTGCTGACGCATTAATGAGTGCAGTAGGAATACAACAGGCGTGTAAGAGGAGCTGGATGTATTTAAAGTTGAGCTGGTGAGGTCGAGCAGCTCCACCCTGAGCACTGGCTCCTCCACCGTATAATTCAGCTCCTGATTACAGACAACAAAACGCTAACACCCGCTCTTTTTGGTCTCCCATATTCCATCCCATGCTATTCTTAGGGTTTTACTCGCTTGACTCGCCACGCAGGACGCGTTTACCACAGCGCACAGACCTGAATCATCAGTATTGCTTCACTTGCTCATGAACATCGATCGTGAAGGATACGTAAAGGTGAAAGGGGCGGGTAGTAAATCTCTTCAAAAAATTATCATCACAACTTCTCATGAACTCAGTGCAGCAATGCAGAGACAATATGGCAAACATATCACAATATTCAAACGCTGTTGTATAAACAAGTAACATATATATATATATACACACACACACACATACACACACACACACACTATACAGTATGTAACTTTGCTAAGAACACACTGTAGTGCCACATTTATTTTAAAATGGTAAAATGTATTTTTTTTTTTTTTTTTTTAGTCACACTTGATCCTACAAAATAATGAGGAAAAAATTAAAAAATTTCTTATAAAAGATGTATCATTATTAAATTACTAAAAAGAGCATCAATTTCTAGAAACTTTTAGATTCTAGCTTGTTTTTGCTTTTTTTTTGGTAATTTAGTCTCATATGGAAAGAATTTTAAGATTTTTTTTTTATTATTGCTAAAACTGCTACATAATTTTTTTTAATTGTCTATATTACTAACATTTATATAATTTTCTACATGGTTGATTAGAATTTTTTCTACATGCATGTTTATTTTTATCCATATTTATAGTTAATTTTTATTGCATGCTACAGATTTGTGTGTGTGTGTGTGTATATATATATATATATATATATATATTTTTTTTTTTTTTTAAACTTACATTGTATTATTTAGATTGTTTTTATTTTTATTATTAGTTGCACTTAAAAGTTGTAAAATTGTCAGTTTTTTGTCTTTTTGTATTTTTAAAAATCATGCTTCAGGGCAAACAAAGAGTTTTATTAAGACCATGTGTTGGGAGAGTAGGCAGCCTACATAGGTAGCAATTTAGGGCAGAAGATTAAACCTGTGGCATTCTGTGTGGTATTCCCAGGCAAGGCGAGACCTAAAAAGAACAGAGCAGTCGTCCTGACTAAGACATCATTTCGCTTGTGCAATTTATTCATTATGATGTCAGAAATATGAGCTCTGAATCTAACAGGGTTACAGGAAGCTGAAAGCGGGTGACGGGAAAACGAAAGAACGTTATAGGAAGCTGATAGAAGGTAACAGGAAGCAGAAAGCGGGTCTCATGGCGAATTAAACGATTCTCTGAGCTACAACTGAGCCAAAACCACGACTCGGGCTCCAAACCCTCAACATGTGTGTGTTCAGACTCTTTAAAGCTTAAAGCCACTAACGAGGAATAAGAAGCTGCAGCCAAAACAGCAATCAGGGGGCCAAGCACCCGGCAGACAGTTATCAACACCCTATTATTAGCATTCGCGGTTAAACTTCAAGCAGTGAGTCTATTTTCAACCCTATAATTAGAGTATCTTAGCAAGGAGTATTTATACATGAATTGTGAAGTGTTTTAGCCTTTTTTTAATTTTACTGGAAACAGCCTGGATTTACAATCATAACCTCTTTCTTTTGTTACCTTCGAATGTATTTTTTTTTTTAAAAGATAGTTTACTTTAAAGCCCAAATGGAACTAAAAATTTGAGCAACTGGGAGGCTTTCAACTCACTTAAATATTTTTCAATTATTTTATTTATTTCTTTATTATTAGTGATTCAAAACACAGAGTGGCAGGATTCATATTTAATGCAGAAAAAGGCAACCCTAAAATGATTTACATATAAAAAAAAATTAAAATGTAAAAACATTTTAATAACTATGCAAAACTTTTTCTAACTGTTTTTGTCTGAATAAAACTAAAGAAATGTCCACTGAATCTATTTTAAATGAAATTCGTTATACAGTAATCAAGTGTACAAAATTCCAGCGAATTAAGTTTTTTTTATTATTATTATAAATGAACTAAAAACAATACTGATTCTAATGTACTACATCAGTTTAAACAAGCAAATTATTTATGTGAATTTCATTTCAAAGAATGCTTAAAACTTGGTTTAACACCGAGTATAAGATTTTGTGGTATAATAATGACATCAATACGAGGCAAACTTGCTTAGTTTTTACGTTTTAAATACAAAATGTACCTTGATCACTGAAATATATTTTCGTTTTTAACAAATGTTTTCCTCCATTTTTATGTTTAATCAAAAGAATAATCCAACATCATTCTTCATCATTAAAAAAAGAAAAAATGCCGCACTACTGTTCAGTACTCTTTTTAGTATTTTTTTTTCTTACTAAGTTATATATCCAAATATAGCTAGCTCAATAAACACATCAAGACACAAAATACATCAATTAAGTATAACAAATACTCATCATTTAATCAATAAAATATAAGAAACTAGAAGTGCGCAAGAAGAAGCAGTACTTTACAGAACTTTTGCACCAAGCTTTTCTATTACAATACTTACATAAACTTATACACTTTTGATCTATCTCTCTGGCTAATTGTTCTTTAAAGGCAGGTCCGAGCGAAAACTAGCTAAATAACTGGCTAGTTTTGTACGTAGTGAGATTTCTCAATAATGTGAACGCACAGTAACCATGGCAACACATCAAAACAAGCCGGAATATACACATTTACCTCAGATATGTTGGTAAATTCCTCAGAAAAAAGACTATAGTCCTAAAATTACGCTTTATTTACATTTAGCATTGACCGCTAACCCAATTTCCACCATGCTGAGGATTTAAATGGCGTACAGCCAAGCAGGGGTTTGTAAACTGGGTGTTTTTGTGTTTTCTTTTCCAAAAGTGAACAATTTAGAGCAGACATTTTCGGCGCCGCTATACTCACTGTCGGCGTGGGCGGGAAAGGCCGTGCAGCCGAGCAGAAGCAGGACAGAAAG
Source organism: Chrysichthys cranchii (assembly GCA_030068335.1). Taxonomy (NCBI): domain Eukaryota; kingdom Metazoa; phylum Chordata; class Actinopteri; order Siluriformes; family Claroteidae; genus Chrysichthys; species Chrysichthys cranchii. The sequence goes on from JAQMCW010000018.1 coordinate 15,823,138, forward strand.
CCAGTGAAGCGTCAAGGGCACTGAGGGGCAAATATGAGGCACCATGTTCCAGGTTGGCACTTCTTCTTCTTCCTCCTCCTCTTCCTCCTCCTCAATGCCGCTCTTTCCTTCCTTGCTCTTACGCAATCATAGGCTAAATCCTAAATGAACAGAACAACACATGATGCTTCAGTGAAGGAAGTCACGGGTTAACGAGAAAAGCAAACGCTCATCAAATTAGCGTCAAGAGGCTAAAATCAGCAGGACACCTGGGACTTAACCTCTGACCTTAACACACTTTAGGATATAAAGTGACCACACACAGACAGTGCGTGCGCACACACACACACACACACACACACACACACACACACACACACACACCTTTTCTTTGTTTGATTAAAGTGTTTGATTATTTCAAATCATTGTTCACTGTCAAATCTTTTGACTTCCCACTAAACAAGCAAGCAGTCTTAATACATTGATTCCAAATAATATTCACTCACCATGCATACAAATAAATTAAAGTTAGGTGACCCCCAGCCCTCTTTGGACCATGTTTTTTTGGAAACTATCACGATTAGTGACCTCGCCTGCCACGTATTT
>JAQMCW010000018.1:15840489-15852058 GCA_030068335.1 Chrysichthys cranchii
CACACCCCTTTTCATTTCCTTCAGTAAGAATGACAGGTCCATAAGCCACGCCTCTTTCATCTCCTTTACTAGGACTGACAGGTCCAGAAGCCACACCTCTTTCATCTCCTTCGCTAGGACTGGCAGATCCTTAAGCCACACCCCTTTTCATTTCCTTCAGTAAGAATGACAGGTCCATAAGCCACGCCTCTTTCATCTCCTTTACTAGGACTGGCAGGTCCATAAGCCACGCCTCTTTCATCTCCTTCACTAGGACTGGCAGGTCCAGAAGCCACGCCTCTTTCATCTCTTTCAGTAGGACTGACAGGTCCAGAAGCCACGCCTCTTTCATCTCTTTCAGTAGGACTGGCAGGTCCATAAGCCATGCCTCTTTCATCTCTTTCAGTAGGACTGACAGGTCCAGAAGCCACGCCTCTTTCATCTCCTTCACTATGACTGACAGGTGTATAAGCCACACCTATTTCATCTCGTTTAGTAAGACTCACAGATCCAATAGCCATGCCTCTTTCATCTCCTTCACTAGGAATGGCAGGTCCATAAGCCACGCCTCTTTCATCTCCTTCACTAGGAATGGCAGGTCCATAAGCCCCGCCTGTATTCATCTCCTTCAGTAGGAATGACAGGTACACAAGCCACACCTCTCATTTTCTTCACTACGACTGACAGGCACATAAGCCACGCCTCTTTAATCTCCTTCAGTTCATTGGTTACTATGGAAATGACTTTGAAGAAATGAGCCATCACTTGATTGGTTCCAAAGGAGTTTAGGACAAGAACATCTGCCTGATTGGCTGCAGTGATGTTAGGGCGGGGGAGCTGCAGTTTAATAGGTTGCAACGACATCGAGAGCAGGAAGTACACTTTAACTGGTTATTAAAGCACTGGGGCGGGACTTAATTTCATCTGGTTACAGTGGCACCGCAGAAGTGAACTATGTATGGTCTGATGGATTACAATGGAACAGGGGTAGGATCTCTCGCGTGATTGGTTAGCGTGCCTCTGGGGCGGGAATTTTCCAGTTCACGGAACAGAATTGTGAAAAAAAAATAATAAAGAAATTAAAAAGACTTAATTTCAAACATTGCGTCCTTGGGCAGCCTGCTCTCGAAGGTAACTCATGAAAAGTGACAGTATTTATAAATTATTTAGGATAATAGAATCGGGGTGTATCGCATTACTGTTTAACAGCACACTCCCAGCGTATAAAGCTGCTTTAGTCATTAATGCATTAAAGATGTCTGATATGCATCCGCGTCCATTCCTAATAGCTGAATAAGACTCGAAGCTTAATGGAGAGCATTTCTGTGATTACTTTTCTTTAAAGGAAAAAAAAAAGAATGAAAAAAAAAACCGTCTCCATCCAGAGAGCTGCTCGGTAATTGTTAAATATTTGTTGCTTAATGCACTGTGAGGATGATGAGAAAGTGTTTGAAGGCCTGCTGAGGCTTTCACTTCGCTCCTCATCCGTCTTCGTGAGTGACGGCTCACGAGCGCCGCAGCATGCTAATACGCCACGAGACGAGTCGATCTGATTGGATTATTGAAGATCAGCGCCAAGCGAGACGAATAGCTACACACACGGCTACGAGCTAGTGAGTGTGTGTGATGAGACAAGTAGTCACTTTCAAGTACATGAGTTATTGATTTTTCGGCGTGTGCTTCAACGAGTCACGGTACGGTTTTCATCCTCACCTCCTCCACGTTCTCTAAAAACAGCTAGCTTTTTTTCTGACTGCTCCATGTGCTAATTAGCTAGTGAGTACAGCTGCTTTCAGAATCGCTGTTTTGATCTCCTGGCCAATCAGATGGCATGTCAGAAGGTGAGAAAAACAAAAAAACAAAAATGGAGGTCAAAGTGCAAGTAGCCGAAGTTTTGTTAGCGCGTTAGCGAATATATGACATTTAATACAATAATAAGGAATCTAATCTAGACAGCACGCCATGTTAGCTAGTTACCCAATACTAGCTAGGAATGGTACGAGCATTGCTATGGTTGTCCACATCCCAAGCTGTTTATCATCAGATTTTTCATCAGAACAAAAAGCAAACGGTTTTACTAGTGTTAAAGAAAACAAACGAACGTGAATGCTACGTAGCAAAGTTTCACTGAGTGACGCGTCGGGGTAATTTGATATTTTTTTGCAATATTTGAACACGGCTAATCGAATCACACAGTGTTCCAGCTTCACCCGCCACTTGTTGATATTTCAAAAATAAATCTGTGTCAGATTGCAGCAGTGCCTTCTGGGTAAGTCTACATCGATGTAGACTCGATCTTTCATCTTAAGGTAATCTAATGAAGTTCACTTGAGCCGATAAAGTAATGGAACGAGCCCTAGGGGTTTTAACCGAGGGGAAACGGAGAGGGCAGGTTATTGGATCGCAGCCGCTGTGGTAGAGTGCTAATGCGTTTATCTGGATTTGATATAAATGAAGTTGTGTGGCTGGTCTTTGTTCTGTGGGGGTTTTTTTTAGTATAAGAATCAAACAACTTAAAATTTATACCTTTTGAATTTAGTAAAAATAAAAATAAAACAAGATCCAGAACATCGAGGAAAACCTCAAGGACCACTTGCTGTTGCCAAGTTTTACCAAATGAGGTTATTTAAAATAGTGTTAATGAGCCGAACCTACTATAAGTCCTCAGCCAATCAGAAATGGTCTAGGGGCGGGGCTTAACATATATTTAACCCTCGTAATGTCCTCCCGTTTGACTTACACCTTTTGTCCTCTGGTGTCAAAATGACCCCACCTCCTATGACTGTTATTTAAAACATAAGGTGAAAATTGTCAATTAATTCTGTTACACCTTTAATCTACCTGCATTCCAACACATTACCACAAATTATTTCATTCCAACCCCCATAATTTTCAGACCTTTTGATGAATAAATACACATTTTGATGGCAAAAGATTTTTTGGGGGGTCAAAATGACCCCAGGACAACACGAGGGTTAAGAGCGACAGAACAGAGAGTGCTAAAACCCCAGCAAAGTAAATCGCGGCGTTCCTTCGCCAACGTGTAACACGCGGATAAAATGGTCAAAATTCCGTCTAATACTTCATAACCAAGCTAACAACGCGCTCTGTGATAATTGTTCAGTGTATTATGAGTAATATGCACCCTGAAGCAGTGAAAATGACACCATAAATGTGCTCAAAAATTCAATAACAGCCATCGTGAAGTCTTGTTCGGATGAATCCTACACGTTTGAGATTAAAATCAACCTAAGACACCTAGAGTTTTGGATCGCAGCCTTCGTCGTTCCAGTTACAAATCAAAACCAAGCGCGAAGGTGCCGTCCGGCACCTATTTTTTCCTCTCATCCATCTTTTCTCTGAAAGCAATTACAGCCAGGCTTTGGCAATTCCCCGCTCGTCGCGATCCATCTGAACAGAGTGGGGAAAAAAACGCAGAACAAAATAAAAACGGACCGAGGACAGGACAGAACCGCCGGCGCGATGTCGGAGATGTTTCTAAGCTAACGTCTGTTTCCAGTTTGCGATAAACAGCAGTGACGCCTCATAAAGCGCGGGTGTAAATGGTTTATAATACCACCGGTGGGCCTGCCAGCGATAAACCTGCTTCCAATCAGCAGTCAAATTACGACTGCATTACCAAAAGCATGCTTGACTACGTTACAGCGTGAAGCATTAAAACCGTAAATCACTGAGATTTCACACCACCTGACTCTTCGGGACGGATTTGGAAAACACCACACGTGTTAAAGCAGTAAATCTCTCACTTAGGCTTCGCATTGCCGAGTATTTAAGGGTTGCGAATCTTTTTTTTTCTTTTTTTTAAGCAAAGAAGCAAGTGGGTAAATAAGCACATAAGTGTCGTGTAAGAAAACATAAATATGGACTAAATATGCAAATAAACCAGAAAGAACGACATGAGCAGACAACTGACGCAAGTAAGGACATTAATGAATATGTGAACAAGTATTCAAGGACACAGGGAGCCAAGCAAGTGCACTTTTAAATGAGCATCTTGAATACATTTTCATTACTCAGGCTTCACAGCAATACAACTGACGACACGCGGAACATTCGAAGAAAATCATGCAGTAGTACAATTTATCGCAATAATGATGATAGCGTAGTGCTATGCTGGTGATTTTTGCCGACGAGTAATTGCATACGCAACTAACAAAGTCCGTGGTCAAGGAAACAAATAAAATAAGACGCTGGTATGTAAGAAGCTACGTTAGCAATTTGTCGAGGACAAACACAAACAGGGGGGCGGTGTAGCCAATAGGTCAAGAGAGTCGCGAAGGAGGACTTACAATAATGGCGGAACTTTCTGGATAGAGGTTAACCGAGAGGGTAAGACATTATAAACATCTATATGATGTCACTTCGCCCGCTTTTGCATCTTCCTTAATAAGCACATTATTACGAACTCCTTCGCCGTCGCCATGTTCGTTGCAGTCAGAAACTCTGAATTACGCCCTCTAGTGGATACACTGCTCAACATCACGGCCAATGTAAATGACGTATATACATCATACGTGAAATCTTTGACTACATCATGCCTTATCTCTTATCTCTATCCTTCGACCACCACGCGCGAGACGCCCAAGGCCAGTTCTGGTCCAATTCACACGAAATAACAGATCGGATGTGTTTTCAACGGTGACACTACATGGCGCAGAGGATTCTGGGAAGAATGAGCCTGCTCCCTTTACCAACTAAAGTATCTGATAAAATGTCTAGCTGTCTGCTTGTCTGTCTACCCATATGTGTGTCCACCTGTCTGACTGTCTGTTTATCCGTCTGTCTGTCTGCCTATCCTTCAATTTGTCAGTCTGTCCGTCAGTATATCTGTTCATCCAAGCATCTGTAGATTTGTCCGTCTGTACCTTCATCTATCCATCTATCTTATCTGTCTGTCTGTCTGTCTGTCTAGTTATCCAAGTGTCTGTCAGTAGATCTAATTTTCTATCCATCTGTTCATCCGTATATGTATCTGGCTGTCCATCTGTCTCTGTCTCTATCTGTCTGTCTGCTTGAAGCATGGTTCAAGTAGAATCTTGTTAAATTTCACTTTCCCCTGCCTCTCTCTCTTCACCAGCGTTTCAACAGTAAAAGGAAAACGCAGGCAACGAGAGTGCTTTCTGAGAATCACTGAACCCTTAAAAAAGTGTGTGTGTGTGTGTGTGTGTGTGTGTGTGTGTGTGTGTGTGTGTATGTTGGGGGGGTTGGTCTAACCGCACTGTGCCACCACGTCTGCACTCAGAGCCGGGCTCCAGTGTAAAAATATGAACCCCACACTCCATCCAGGCGTTCAGATACGACATATAAACATCCACGAACACCGCAGACCAGCGCAGTGCCGAGGGAAACGCTCTCATTAGAGCCCGCAGCCGCAAACACGCCAAATTCAGCACATATGGGCGACAGAACAGCACAGCAGGGGGACGTGTGTGTTTGTGTGTGTGTGTTTGTGTGTGTGTGTGAGTGTGTGTGTGTGAGTGTGTGTGGAGCAGCTTTGCACAGGGTGGCATTAGAGGGCTGGGGCACTGCAAAAGTGCCAATTAGTTCTTACTGCCAGGGTGGAGAGAGGCAGCGAAAGATAACACACACACACACACACACACACACACACACACACACACACACCGTTATTGGACTTTCATATCATGATAATTACAATATTTTAATCACGGTGTGTATTATTATCAGCATTTTCTATATTAAAATGCGTTATCAGCATATTAGCTATAAATAAACCTTGGCGCTATTTTTGTGTAAGTGTATTCAAAAGTGTACGCACATATCTATATGTAATTATACAGGTTTCTTTTTCCCCACACGATCTCAGATGGCATTTTAGCTTTCTCTTCAAAATAATATCTAAAAAAACATAAATAAAGATACCGAGGTATTTATTTATGTATCTCGGACCGAAGGCTAGCTAGCAATTTTGAGCGAAAAAATTTGCTCACGGTTGCTAGCTAGCATCTCACGTAGCCTCGCTGACTTTTCATAACATTGAAATAATGAGATCTAGAGTTCAGATCTAGTGGTGAATTTACCTCAGAGAGACACAGCTAATGAGGCCGAGTTAAAGAAATCGCTCGCAACTGTTAGCTAGCATCGAAGTTCTGTTCGAGAAAATATATGAAAAAGAAGACTAGCTGCATATTTTACCTCAGATATGAAGCTAGCTAATGATTTTGATTAAAGGATGTGGTTTCTTAGTACCTCAAGTAGCCATGTTAGCGTTCTTTTCATTATTATGTATTTAAAAAAAAAAAACACCTCCAGGTTTGTGTTTACCTCAGACACAAAACTAGCGAGTGATTTTGGGGTACAGAAGATTGTTCACAATGGTCAGCTAGCACCTCAGGTCGCCATGTTATATTTCTCTTCCGAATAAGATTTATAAACAGGGAGACTGAGAGACACATCTAACTGCAAATTTACCTCAGTCATGAAGCTAGCTAATGAGTTTAGGTAAAGAATTTTCTTTGCTAGCATTTCAGGTGGCCATATTAGCGGGGTTTTTTTGGGGAAAAATACCTGTTTAGTTGTGTATACATGTCCAAAGGAAAGCTAGTGAGTGTTTTTAACTAAATAAATTTGTCCACAGTTGTTCATATTGAATGTCGGGAACTGACTAGGAAGCTAAGTAGGTAAGTTAACTCGCCTGTTTTCTGTTTGAAAATAAAAACCCAAATTGTTGTTGTATTTTTTAAAAAGTTTTTTTTAGCTAAACTGAGGTGCTAGTTAGCTAGCAATATTTTCATCACTAGGTCCAAATACGAGTGCAATTCTGATTTGTCCTACATAAGTCTATTTTTACGCCCGATGCTACGCAAGTAACCTTACAGAATTCTTCGTACCCATCATGTCATTCTACTCGTTAAATTCTTACATTTTTGTGAAAAAAAACCCCATACGTTTTATATATATATATATATTTTTTTTTTTTTACAAAACTGCGTAAGTTTTATCAGCAGTTTGTTAGCTAAGGATCATAATATAATATATGTGCTATGTATGTTTACTACCTGGGAACAAAAATGTTCACATTTTTTAATCCCAAGCACAAAACCACAATACCTACAATTTGATTTTATCGTTCCAGCCCTAATTGTAGCCCACACACACACACACACACACACACACACACACACACACACACACACAGTTCGTAAACTAAAGTGGAGGAAAAAGGAGGAGGGGAATAAATGACCGTAGCGAACAACACAATACTCTAGCGCAACAAAAGTCTCATTGTTGGAGACGAGATGCTCGAAAAGCGTGAGCGCGATTCTCTCTAGGGATTAAGAAAGAAGGCTGTAAAGATGTGTGTGCGTGTGTGTGTGTGTGTTTCTCCCTGCATAAACACAGTGAGTGTATCGACATCCTGTCACGCCTTATTACAATACCTCTGTAAAGTCGTTTGTGGAAATCTCAGAGCATTTCAATGCACGTACTTCTGATTACATGCATTACATGAGGATTTCCATGTGTGTGTGTGTGTGTGTGTGTGTGTGTGTGTGTGTGTGTGAATGTGTGTTCCCCACAAATAAATTTCTGGAACCCATGTTCCCTGAAATAAGCACGATATCCACCCTGATATCACCCTGCCCAGTGCGCCACGTCTCTGCGTTCTGCTGGGATGTTTTTTGTTTTTCTTTTTCTTTTTAACGCACCTAAAAGACCTCGGTCAGGTCCGATTCAGGGTGTGAAGGGTGTGATGGGTCTGTGGCGTACGTGCCTCTGTCAACCTGAAGCACAAATGCATTGCAGACGTGGTGACGACATGATATGACATGATGTACCAGGAATATCTCATGACATCACGGTTTATTGCCTATATCGGTAATCGGCACGCGCCTGTAAGGAACTTATTATGCACGATACACACACACACACAGGCCGGTGCCCGAAACATATTATTTACTGCATGGTGCATTTCATTTATTCTATAAATAAGATGCACTTAATGGATGGGTAGATGTGTGACAGCACAGCTTTGCCTCCCTCTCTCTCTCTCTCTCTTTTCCTCCATCCTTCTTCAGTGCAGTGGAGCCAGTGATGAGCAAAGCAGCAAACCAGTTGCAAGAGCAAAAAAATAAAAAACAAAATAAAAAATTTCAACGCATTTCCCTGAAACACAAGTGCTGAATCTCGGATGCACGCGCGAACACGAGCAGAAAATGACCTGACGTCGCGTGCGTCAAGGTTACACGGTGTTATTATTATTAGTAGTATTATTATTTATGCTCTGATGCAGAATGGACGTCTGGGTTTAAGTGCATTTCCAGCTCAGCTCAGCCAATCTGATGTTTGGGCAACCATGCACGACGAGAACAACAACAGCAACAACAACAGCAATAATAATAATGATAATCCCAATAATATGGTAGAAACTTTACAATGCATGAAGTTGATGAAATAAAGATGACCCTCGGAGGTGTTTAGAGCCTGCTGAAATGTGCGCTGTGCGCGCGAGCCGGTAGAAAATGGTCGATAAGTTTCTCTAAACTCGCCAGGACATGCATGTAGTAGACTTTTTTCCCCCAAACACATGATGCATCCTCTAAAGGCACACACAGGCACTCAGCTCAGGGACACAGCAATAAACCAGCAGCAGCTCACCGACTCTCCGGTTTGGTCTCCGCCGTTCGCATGTCTCTCTCCGGGGCACCGGGAAACTCCGCGCTCGCGACGGGGGGAAAAAAACCCAACACACCAGGAGAACACAATCCACTTTTCCGATTCGCCCCGAAAAAACCCGAGACTAGGCAAAAGCTCCTGGTGCGCGTGCTGCTCCCAGCCTCACTCAGTGTAATCCTGTGTTCGGGTTTTTGTTACTCTGCACGAACCAAAACGCGTCTATCGGGGCTTTTCCCAGAGTTTTTTTGGTCGTTTTTTTCTTCCTCCTTCCACACACTCAAACACACACACATATGCATACGCATGCATGCACATACACACACACACGCACGCACACGCGCGCGCGCGGTTACTTCTGCTCCGGTTTCTACCCGCAGCAAGCTTCAGTCACAGGCGCGCGCGCCTCTCTCTCTCTCTCTCTCTCTCTTTCTCTTGCTCTCTCTCTCTCAATTCAGAGGTTGCTTTCTTCTCTCTCTCTCTCTCTCTCTCTCTCTCTCTCTCTCTGTTTCTGCACGGTCTCTGCTCGCTCACGCGACTGACTCCTCTTCGGAAGTCTTCGGAAAGCGATCGGCTCTTTCCGGAAGCGAGCTCGCTCACCTCGGGGACAGCCTGGGAGGGGAGGGGCGGGGACGGGGCGGAGCCGATGGGGCGGGATTCGGAGTTGGGGGTGGGATGTTGTTGCCGGTTGGTGGTGGTTAATTTTTAAAATGCTTTGGTTCAAACAAAAACATTCCGACTTGCTGCGTTCGGCATTCAACAGGGTTGAAAACGAAATTCTACGTCGCTTTATAAATATATTCATATATTTACACAATAAAACACGTATTTATGTAAATATATATATATATATATATATATATATATATATATACAAAACCTAGTATTTTTCGTATTTGTGATTTCCCTCCCACAGTGGCGCGCACAGATCCAACATGGCCGTTAATAACAACTTCCTGTGGCGCTCAGATTTACCTCAGGACTGTTTTCTGTCTTTTCAGGCGGTTTTTCTCCAACTTTGGTACATTTTTCTTAGTCACAAAAGGACATAAATAAGTCAAAAGAAAAAAAAAACCCTATCGAATGTATATTAATATACACTTTCTACTAACACTGCTATATTTCTGGGTTTTTTTTTCTTCCAGTAGCGTTAAAAACTTCAGTGTCCTGAAGTGTTTTATTTCTCTTACACCACAGTGACTTACAAACGTGATTTTTATTTATTTATTATATAATTGCAGTATATAAACTGATATACGTTACTCTGCGGCATCTCTTTTTTTTCTGTCTTTCTTCACCTCATGTTCCTGAGAACCCACCAAAGTGTAAAACTCTGTCCCATGAGACCTCGAACTCATACGAAGCACGAACTCTTCCATAAATGTTAAAGAAATGTCTCGTTACAGAAAGGTTCCCCATATCGGGCGTTTACACACGTTTTTCTAACACAGCTTTTGCAAACATAGCTATCATTTAAATTTATTTCATTACAGTGTTGCTTAAATGCTATCTTAATAAATGGGGGGGGGGACAGGGAATGGCTGATATAACATAACTGATAACACGAACGAACTTGCTTTGCGATATTCCACAGTACTAAAAGTTCACTATGTAGGATTTTTAAAGGATCTATGGGCATAACCTGTATATACAGTAGTCCCTTGTTTTTTGTGCGGGTTATGGTCCAAAACTTCAAGACACAATTAAACACATAAAGAAAACATTTGCGAGCATATAGTGAGATGAATTCTGTGTTGAATTTGTAGAAACATCACATTTATAGTGAGTACTGTAATGTGCTATATACTATACTAGCGTAGCCTGGACTTATATTTTCGGTACTGTATGTGTGTAGTACACTAGCCTAGCCTAGGCTTTTTTCTATACTGTATAATACTGTAATTAACACCAACTTGCCACAGACTGGATTTCAGAAGCACTACAGTTGACATAAACAACAGATGGTACTGTACCGACAAACAACTAGATCAAGAAACAGCTGTTTGACGAATTCCACTGTCAAAAAAAATCCATAAAAACAATTCACTCGAGGTTTTGTGGATGCCATGAAACACTGGGGAAATCCGCAATAAAATTATATACATTCTAAATAAAAATCTGTGAATAGCCAGGGATGTGAACTGTGAACCATGATATAGTGGGAGTTTACTGTATTTATGCACTATAGATTATATGTAAACTGTATATATTCATCATGTACTTAGGGAATTCATAAGTATGTGTTCATTAGTGTATAATTACCGGTAACTCTGAATTGTTGTGTTTTTGTAAGGTTAGAATGAGCCCTTTATATATACATGAGGGCGGGTCCACCTCTACACAGCCGCCATGTTGCACCACTACAGTAGCCCAGAACGGACAAACCTCTAGAGAGCGTCTTCCACGCTTCACATTTAACAAGCAGCAGTGTGAATCTGGAATTAAGTGCCAGAATGACAACAAAGAAGAAGAAGAAAGGAAGACGAAGAAGAAAAATGAAGAGGAATCGGTGTTTGCTGGTGCTGGAGAACAAAGTTTGAGAAGCCAAATTTTGAAAAATGGGGGATTGTACTTATTATTTTGCACAGAAAAAGCAAGGGAGTGTGAATGTAAGTACAACCCGAATTCCAGAAAAAATGGGACGTTCTTTAAAGTTGAATAAATGGAAAGCTAAAAGACTTTAAAATTACATGAGCCAATATTTTATTCTCAACAGAACATGGATAACATAACAAATGTTCAAACTGGGAAATTGGACACCTTTATCCACTAATTGAGCTCATTTCAAACTTGATGCCTGCTACAGGTCCCAAAAAAGTTGGCACGGGGGAAACAAATGGCTGAAAAAGCAAGAAAGTTTTAAAAGTTTCAGCTGGGAGAACATCTAGCAACTAATTAAGTTAATTGATATCAGGTGTGTAACATGATTAGCTATAAA
>JAQMCW010000018.1:15936118-15947435 GCA_030068335.1 Chrysichthys cranchii
CTGTGGGAGGAAACCGGAGTACCCGGAGGAAACCCACACGGACACGGGGAGAACATGCAAACTCCACACAGAAAGAACCCTAGGTCCTTCTTGCTGTAAGGTGACAGTGCTAACCACCACATGGTGCATTAAAAAAAATGTCAACTAAATAAAACTTACCATGTGTGATTTTTTTAAAAATAAACCATAAATTGTAATTGTTAGGAAATTGCTCTGGTGTAAAGGGAATAAATGCATGTCATTAACATGAAATTTTTTAAAGCGCAGATTTACAACAGGAAAATCTTTCACTAATATTAGACCTTTGTGTAAGACAGCCTCACCCCCCCCACCCCACCCTGTCACAAACTCGGATTACAGAGCAGGTATTTAACCTATAGGCTGATTTTCCTTTTCAGGTGGTGAGAAATCCTCCACGCGGGCGACTCCCCTGACGGTGATAATTACCTCCTACTCAGAAAGCTCTAAAAGGGCTCTGATTAACGACTCTCGCCACGCTGCTGCATTTTCACTTCAGGCCCGTCCTCCAAAACCTCGGTCAGAATCTGACTGGAACGACGGGGAGCTGAAACCGCAGCTGGACACAAATGCATATTCTTCTCCATAATGTATAGCGACGGTGGTGCGTAGCAGGGGTCAGTGTGAAAAATGACGTGTTAGCGAGAATCGATTGAATAAAGGGTCATTTATATTCTGAATACTCCATCAGGTCTGGAGTCCAATTTCAGGCATTCCTTAATGAAAAAAGTTGTGGCTAAATGCAAACTCAAAATGATTATGCTAAAGTCTACTTCAGTACACTTCCACCGTGGTAAAATTGTTAAAAAAAAATTTGCAGGAATTTTTAAAAACTCGCATTAAATCCTGATTTAAACTGTAATTTAAGTGTACCAAAAAAAAAGAAAGAAAAATATTAAATCTAAAAAAAAATTGCTCAAAGCTTTAAAGTTTTAAAGTAATTAAATCATGTTTATTTTTTTTAAAACAATATGTAAATATTTAGCTACGCAGGTTTGTATATTTACATCGACAGTGTTGGTTATTCAGGCTTTTAAATGCAAGAAATTTTTTTTTTCTTTTCTACTACTTCACAACAAAATATATATTTATCACGCATAGATAAAAACATTTCTTTTCCCAAAGTCTTCTGACTCTACATGTCATTTTTTTAAAATTTATTTTATTTATTTTAAAGACTAAGGAATCAATTCTGGTATTAAGGACATTCATTCATTCATTCATTCATTCATTTATTTATTGTATAAAAATGCAAATGTGTTATTTTAAACTACCGTATGTAAGTTGCTACAGCACTTTACACCGTAAATGTGTTTTACAGTTGTTTACTGTAAATTTTACAGAAGTTTTTTGGCAACCCAAGCTGCCAGTAAATTCCCCTAAAAATCAACGGTAATCTTTTCACAGTGTAGTTTCATATTCATCATTTTCTCGTCTTTTCACGATCATTTTTCTTTCACAAAGTATCCGAATTTTCTCCTTTTGTCGACTCCCCCCTCCCCTCTCCCTCTCTCCCAGTGTTCTTGCTGTCTGGCCTCCCAAGAACACTTTTCCTGCTCCTGTACAGTTTGATATAAATAATTTACAGCGTGTTTTACATCGTGTCATGTTTTTTTCCCATGACTGGATATTTACAGCATGCAAATACGTTAGGGAAGTTGTGTACCGTGTAAGAGCACTGTGCCAAGTGTGGAATGCAAATGGAACACGACCCCGAGGTCAGAGCCGAGTCTCGAGGGCTTTTCTGCGTCGGCGTTCTTGGCAGCTTTTCCTCATCTGGAGCTCTTCTGGTGGGCAACCAGGCGTCATGCTGTAATCTATCGCTGGTCCTCATTTCACATGGTTTGTAGCGATTTGGACCTGGGCTGAGCAGAGACGTGTGCTACCAGGAGGTGATTGCGGAGCACAAGATGAGAGGGACAAGAAAAAAAATGGCAGGTTGTCAGTGGAACACGGCTGGCACTATTGATTTTCCTCTTGATGGAGGGTGGAAGAGTCTCAGTGCAGAGTCTGAAAATATTACAGAAATGTAATTCTACAGCTCCAAACTGTCGTATATTATCTTTCTTTCTCACTGTAAATCTCGCTTAACCCATAAGAACCCGGACCCAGTTCACCTTAAAGGTAAATGTAAAAGACCAAATGGACCACATGGAATGCATCCCTGCACTTTTTCTGTACATTCAACCCCCAAAGTTGGACATATGTCGCATAGGGACTTCACGCATTAAAGCGAAGGATAAATCTATAACAAAAAGCTTTCCAGACCATTTAAGGGGCGTGTGACCCATGGGCTTTTATGGGTTAATTAACATTTCGTATAGAATTACACTATCAGTGAAAGACGTGAGACGAGGCGCTTACTAGTTTCATGTTATGTTTCATTCCCTTAACAGGATAAACATGTCAGTATGACACGTCAGCCTCTAATAAGTCATAACTGTAATAGCAGCCAAGTGCTGCGGTGTAAATGGATTTGAAAAATAATCAACTTTGGCATGAAATGCACAGTAGGTATGAGATATAAAAGTATTTCTTTGTGGTTTTTATATTTCTTATAAATTATGTTTCTCATTCAATTACATAACTTTTTTTTTTCAGATTTGCTCATCATGATATTTTAAATCCCCTATTTATTTATTTATTTATTTATTTATTTATTTATTTATTTATTTATTCATTCATTCATTTATTCATTTATTCAGTGCCATGTTTCTTTCTTTCTTTCTTTCTTTCTTTCTCACTCACTTTTTTCCCCTCCCGTAAGACAGGGATATTAAAATTCAGCAGATTTGCCACCGCTGTAAAACCCTTTGTCAGTATAATGGCTGAAGAGAACAACAACAGTAATCTGAATAATTTTCCTATGCGTCCAGAGAAGGCGCCGAATGGAGCAGTGTGGAGGATCTCCCCTGGAAGAGAAACGACGAGGAGCGAACAGTCGGCTCGGAGATATCTGACACTTGAGTGTGTATCGACTAAAGTGCCACTCAAAAGTTTCAAATCGATGTTTTCAATAATATAAAAACCAATTCGGTTGCAGATCCATAGACTGGGGGACGAGGTGCAGGAGATGAAGGGAGATTTACTCGCTCACCCTCGTCTCAGATAGAAAGGATTAGGTCTGGTTACCAATAGCAACCAAGAAAAATACTTTTAGCATCCATATCAAAGATCTCTAGAAGCCATGCCTCCATTACTGCAATAAAGAGGCCACTCCTCCCTTATACTTTTCACTGGGAACCTCTTTCACACCTCTTTCAATGGGAGTCATCATGAAGCCACGCCCACTTTAAGCATTTCCTGGAATAATTAATATCCAGAGGCCACACCTCCTTCACAGGGACTGATGGGCTCTAAAGCCACGCCTCTAATACTGGAACCAGCCACAACTTCCCTATCTTTTTAACAAGCACACTGGCCACGCCTCCTTCACTTGACTGGAAGTAACTAACAGGGACTTAGGCCACACCTTCTTCACATATTTACTGGGACTCTTACCAGTAACGTCAACCAACACTTTATTTTCCTTTTCTCCTTCACTAAAACCAAAAGGAACAGAGGCCACACCCCCTTTAGTGGGATTGGGTGATAAAGAGGCTACGCCTCCTTCACGGGGTATGACATTTACACAGGCCACACCTCCTTCACTCATTTACAGGGATTGATATCCATAGAAGCCACACCCTCCCTTACAGTAATGGACCGGTACAAAGGCCACACCTTCTACACGTATTTACTGAGACTGATATTCAAAAAAGACCACACCTACTTTTACTGTGTTTGGCAGGTACATAGCCACACCTTTCTAAGTTGGACTGAAAGGTATCCAAGCCACACCTCCTTTAGCTTTATTTTGAGATACATAGGCCATGCCTCCTTCTGTGTGACTGACAGGCGTGTAAGGCCACGCCTCCTTCATTCTGACAGAGGGACTTAGGCCCAGCTTTTGCTGCCGATCTGGAAGTTTGTAATATCTGAGCAACATTACACCTGAAATAAAATACAGCAGATGTTTAAATATGAGAATAAAAAAATGATCAAACATTAAACTGCTTCATTTTATTTCATTTCTTGCTCTTGACCCTGAACGAAAATGCAGAATGAATGCTCGGGGAAAGTCACACTTGTACGAGTCCTTCGTCTGACCTACGCTGTGAATTTCCGACCCACTGCATATATTTTCTTAATCTGGGCTTTGAAGGAAACCCCCAAAACCACGAGGGCGTTTCTTCTCCAAACCCATCGATCTCCAACCACTTCTGAACTCGCAGGATTTCATTAGCGTAGGCGCTCCGCAGGCCTCGGAAAAAAATTTTCTGTGGGATTTTAAATGAAACGGTTATCTAAACGGAACAGATGGCTGTCTATTTATGTTACGAGGTTTCGGGTAAAGCGGTGCGCCCAATGCCATGCCACAAGGACCTCGGCGACTCGCCGATATGTTATTTCTATTTATTTATTTATTTCTATGTGTTTGTGTGAAGAGTAAGCAGTAATATATGCCAAAACCTTTCCAAGCGACCTTCACATCCCAGAGAATGAGCTTAAGATAAAGAAAGGTCTCATGCCGCACCGCTTTACTGCCTTTTTCCCCTCTCTGAAGTTCAAAGCTTGAGTATCACAGCAGAGCCGAGAATATTTCATCTTTTTAGGAGTTTGATTGAATTACAGGCAGACAAAATTACAGTGCGGCTCAGGAATGGCATCTCAAACAACAACAACGACAATAATAATAATAATAAAACAATGAAAAATGATGTTGTAAATGTTCACTTTTGTTTTAAAATTGGCACATTACTATATTATATATTGTTTAAATAAATGGTTAGTTCCCTTCTTGGCGATGAACTGGATTCTGATTCATTTTCCTAAACAGTTCTTTACGCTGCATCACTTTGTACAGGAGGTCCTCGGGCTACAACAGTCTCAACATACGACGTTTTGAGTTTACCATAAAAACTTTCAAAAATTGAGACGAGTGTTTCGGTTTATGCCATTAGTGTCGTACTTACGGACTACGTGGGCGACTGTTCGTCCCTTATCACGGCTCCTAAACGAAAGTCCGAGTCTTTAGATGGTAGTGCTTTGATGAAGAGGAACGCCATCACGATGGAAGTGAAATTAGACACTGTAAAGAGATCAGAAAAGGGAGAAACAGCAATCGAAATATACATATATGTGTGTGTGTGTGATTTTGTCTGGCTGGCTGGCTTAGTTGTGTTTTTATGTTCTAGATTGAGATTTTACAACCGTGTTAGGATCGGAAAGTGACAGCCTAGGGTGCGTTTCGACTTGGACCCCCTGTATATCAGTTTATAAGAAAGTTTTTGCTCATTTAGATGTGCGTACCTGTCCTGAGAAGTGCTGGAGTTGTTAAATGATGACAAGACAAAGATACTTTCTATATCATCAGGTGCATACCATGGAAAAGAAAGCCAAACATACACTTCTATCTTAAGCAGCGTCTTTCTCAAACTCTAAATACACACTGGATAATGGGTGCGTCTGCTGCGTTCCGCTTGTATTCAGAAGTCGGGATATCCAAGTTCTAAGTCAGGAATGTCAACTGGAACGCCCCCTGACTTCAGAAAGTCGGGAGCTCCTCACCAACCTTGAAAAAATCCAAAACAGCGCCCCCTGCCTGAACAGTAAGACAAAGCTGTGGTTTTCTCCTGTTTATTAAACTTCTGTGTGTTTTTGTGTCATTTAATCAGTCGTACACACAGCGCTGTCCAAGTTTTATCCGTGTTCATGTTGATACGGTGTTCTGATGCGCTAAATACCGCGTAATGTGTTGTTTTCAGGTGGTGTTAATGCTAATTAATGGCTAGCGACCCTGGCTTCCCCATTGCGCAGGGAATAACCAATGAAAAAACAGAATCTATCACTCAAAAGAATTTGAAATATGAGTCTCTAACCATATGAGTATAAAAATATGAGTCTCTAAAATGTCTTCAGTTACATTTTGCAATTTAAGATCGTTCATCCTAGGATGTCACTGGGTTGTTGTGGATTGGAATATCGCTACCCTTGAAAATGGTGACTCAGGACCTGGAGCAAAGGATTCTGGGAAGGATGAGCCATCCACTTTAAATATGAACCGTTTTTAAAATCACAGACACCATCCACATTTTAAAAACAGCGGCGCCTGTGGGTCACGAACACCATCCGTTCCAGGAAAGTGGTTGTGAACCAATTTGTACGCGAACCAAAGCAATTTTTCCCATAAGAAAGCACTGAAGTTCAATTAATTTGTTCACAAGCCTCCCAAATAATACTTTTTGTTAGTTAATTTTCTGATTTTTATAGTAAAATCCTGAAAGAAAAACATAACATACAGTAGTCCCTCGTCTTTCGCGGGGGGTTACATTCCGAAATGTTCCGTGAAAGACGAAAATCTGTGATACCCGGACGCCACCCCTGAATGCTTTTTTTTTTGTTAATATAGTGTAAGCCCTAAATGATCCTCCCGCACTCTTTAAACACTTTCTAGACACAATTAAAGACATAAAGAAAACATTTGCGAGCACATAGCGAGGTGAATTTTGTGTCGAATTCGTAGAAAGATCACATGCGAGTAATGCTACGGGCGACGAGCTGGGATGTTGGCGAATGCTGGTTGTGTCTTGCTGGTTGCGTACGCATCGTAGCCAGCAGCCAATCACAACCAAAGTTAAATGAATAGGACATTCCGATTGGCCTAAATAAAATCCACAAGTAGCCAGGGGCGCGAACTGTGAGCCGCAATATAGCGGGGGATTATTGTAGTATAAAAAATACATTAATAATAAAAGAAACTTATTAACTAAAGAAAAAAACCAGTACACAGGAGTGTAAAATAAAGCTCACACTTTGTGTACCTTTGTAAGGAGGAGTTCGGGCGTAAATGAATGGAAAAGAGGAAGGGGGGGTTGGGGGGCGGCTAGTGTTTGGATTTTCTGGCTATAAAGCGCTGAGAGCACGTCTGAACACCGCTAACGGCTGCTAGAGACTGATGCGTACGCACTGTCTCAGGGTGTGGGGCCTTGGGGTGACGTAGCGTTAGGATGGCGTTGGTTAAGGAATCAAATTTTATACGTGAACCACTGCATTTTTTTGACGAAATTTTTGGTTGCGAAGCAAACTGTTCGTCGGCCACAGCGTTCGTGAACCGCACGCGCCGCTGTAGTGTTAACGTTATGATGTTTTGAAAGTACAAGGATCAGTTTTACATTCAGATATTCAGACCGGAACACAATAAAACAACAGCCAAGATTCTCAATCGACAAATTTGACATTTCTGTTCATGCTTGAGGTCAAGTGCTTCTCCCGAAGCTTCTACTGGTTTTTATGGCGGTAAATTAAAAAAACAAAACAAAACAAAAACCCTTTTACCTCATTAGATATTGTCTTTTTTTTCTCAGACACTGAATTCCCCATCTAAACCCTGCAAATGCAGAAAGTCCTCCTCACATTTCCCTCAAAAGGAGCCGAACACCGTTTCTCATTCACAACTAAACAGCCACACGGCGTGCTATTATCCCTTAATGTGATTAACAGCATTTCATAATTAAGGCGCGACATCGATTGATGTTTCGTTTGGCGTAAGCGTCCCCGTTCCACAGAAGGTCCGGGTTCTTCAGGCATTAGCATTCCGTCCCACAGTCCCCATGCTAAACAGCTGTAAATGTAGATAGATTGCTTATTCTGTGCCCTCCAAGCTTGTGGGACCGCAGCTTAATGAAGTGGAAAAGTCTCTTTTGTAATGGCCTCCATTCATTGTGTTGGCCTGCCAGAGCCGGAATAGAGAAATCACGGTGAAACCTTGTCTGAGAGGGAAAAAAAAGAGAGAGAAGGTCAGGGAAAAAGGCCAAACCGTCCAATTCCATAGCACAGAGCCTACAATCTGAAGGAAAAATCAACATTTCCCGTGGGTTCCTGAGATGCATTCCGGATGAAATAATTTCCATGTGCCATTCAGAGTGGCTCGTTCTCCATCGCTCGCTTTGGTTTCCCAGCATCCGGCCATGACGTGCGCTGGAAACACCAACGCTGGCTAGACGCTTCAACTGAGGAGGTTTTGGCAAGGAAGGAGTCGTCAGATTTAGCTCCTAAATCTTCTGGATCAGCGATTGTCAGCTGGTGGACCGAACTAAGCTTAAAAAAAAAAAAATTCAGCGACTCTAGTTTTTTAAGCCAACACAGATTCTGGAGCAGATCCTCTGTTGCTGTTTTGTTTTGTTTTTAATCATTGGATATACATAATGCATCTAAAATTTGAAGTATTTTTTTGTGAAACAAAGGGTGATTAAACAGACAAAAAGCAGAAACAAATCCTTGTCCCAGCCAGTTTCCCAGTCCTGTGCATACAAAGCATTCCTACAATAAGATGCTGCCACCACCAGGCTTCACTGTTCTCTG
The DNA here is from genome assembly GCA_030068335.1 of Chrysichthys cranchii. Taxonomy (NCBI): domain Eukaryota; kingdom Metazoa; phylum Chordata; class Actinopteri; order Siluriformes; family Claroteidae; genus Chrysichthys; species Chrysichthys cranchii. Next base: position 15,944,540 of record JAQMCW010000018.1, read on the forward strand.
AAATGACCAGGGTTGGGTTTCTGCCCAACATAGATCTTTTTACCAAGGTCCAAAAGTTTCATTTTGCTGTCATCAGCCCAGAGGAAGTTTTTCTGCACCGTTTTTCAGTCTCTAAATGAGCATTTATATGGCTTTTATTTTCTGCTATTAACGTCTTTCTCTTTAGCGCTCAGTACACGGTACTAATGATGCAGTCATGGTTCAGATACGCGGATGTTCATGAGTGGTGCAAGAGAAACTGGCAAACATTAAATCAAAACCACGCAATTATACTGTAAAAATATTTTATCTGGTTCATTAGCAATAACAAATGTTTGCTCTGGTGCAAAGTGGAGTATGTCATGAAATGTAGCTGTTTATTTAACCACGTGCATTTATGCAAGTTATTTAGATGAAAGCAGCTCATTGGAGCCGAGACTAGCTACAGAAAGTGCTGGAAAAGCCAGAAAGACAAGTGTTTTTTCCTTTACTCGTTTCTGAACTGATGGCATGGCGAAGAAAAATGGTTGAGAATGAAAATGAAATGTTTAAAGAAAAATGTTTTGAGGCTGAAACACATTCATTGTATTTACATTCATTTCAATGGGAAACACTGATTCGGGTCGTGAACAAATCGGGTCATGAACAGAGTCTCGGAACGGATTCAGTTTGAGACCAGAGAATTTTACCCTACACTACCTGTATACTGTAATTTTATACACCTTGGTTTGTAACATAAAAATGAAAAAAGGTCTTTAAATATAAAATCTTTAACATCCTCCAATAACACTCTCCGGTCGAAATGTTTAATTTCCAAGTATTCAAATGAGTGAAGATGACAATGTCTTATGAAGGGATCAAATAGATGGCGTTCATGTGCAGTGTGAGACCAAAACCGCTGATGACAAACTGTCACGATTTTAGTTGATGAATTTTACCCAACTGAAACTTTAACATGTTTTCTAGATGTTAGAACATCCCTATGTGTGATGGGGGAAAATTCTGAACCTTTTCCTCTGCCCTTCACACATTAATGAGAGAAATAAATCACCCTGGCATCAGGATTTTTTCCTTTGGCCAAGGTAACAAGTATCTTCCTCCCAAAACTCGCTAATTACCGTGCGAGTCTGCACGGACGCAACCTTTGGCGGACCTGCCAGCTTCACGGCTGCTTCCTTCATCCCTTCAGAGATCCATGTTTGCTCACGGACTCTGAGATCGGTTCTGAGAGAAAGTCCGGGCCTGACACCGATCTGTAAACACCAGGGTATTTGGGAATATCTTTGGATCCACAGATGGTGAGGTTGGAGAAGCTGCTCTACCGCATGTTCCTCAATATTTTACATTGCAGCTCAATAAAAGAAGATGATCCATATACATTGCATTGCAAAAAAAAATTTATGATGATCAAAAGCATCCTTTTATGGACTATTTTGCTGGTTTGTTGGCATTTCAGATTCATTTCAGGGCTAAAAACGAGTGAATCTGGGTAGGACACGGATCACTACACACTGTTTAATAACAGCAAGAGAGTGGTGTCAAAGGCGGACCTGGACATGACAGCTGAAAAAAAGGGATTTTTTTTAAATGGACTGTTATGATAAAATAAATTTGAAGTAATCAAAAGTTTTATGAAAACATAACACAGTGTTCCCTGTACCCACGAGCGTCTGAGGGCACGAGTAACTTCAGTCACGAGCATTTTTATTTAATAAAATCTCGCTGTATCCACGAGCAATGTTTGGACCCACGAGCGGTACTGTGAGCCGCCTGTCGCGTTATCTCTATCTGCATAAACAATGGGGACCAAGGGAACCACGCGGGTCAGCGGCAGTCAGTCCATCACACCATCTTGTGGTGTTAGCATCTCTCTGAGACCACGCGAACTATTTTTTGTGCTTTCGATTTCTTTCGATTGCTTCAGCGGCTCATTCTAACAGCTGTTTTGTGTTTCTGTGACATGCCACCAGGGCGGCGCTATGATACGTATGTTTACATCCACTCTTGTAAATGTATGAATGTTTTTTTTTTATATAAAATACTTCCTAAAGGTAAAACTATGCTTAGCCTACACCGAGCAGCCTAGCCTACGGGACTTGGTCTCTTTCGTGTACGGCCATAGTGCAGTTTTTTATGCATTTAAAGATGAAAGTGTGTCTAATATGCCGAAAAATATGATATTCTCCATTAATACTACTTATATTGTCAGTAAAAGCTGAATTATTGTGCCTGTAAATGTTTTGTTTGGGGGTATTTTGGGGTCGGAAAACCAATTAATCCCTTTCCCGTTATTCCTTATGGGAAAAAGTGTTTGTACGCACGAGAAATTGTCCCCTCGAGCTGTGTCTTCAAACCGATTACGCTCGTGGGTACAGGGATCACTGTATTCCAGAGAAAAACTGTGATTGCAGACTCATTAATATTTGATTTTTAGACTCTGAATGGTGAAGCCCAAAATTTGTAAAAAGCAATAATTTGTTATTTTGTTTGTTCTTTAAAATGAATTACAGCGGACCCTCGGCTCATGAATGTGTCAGATGGTGAACAAGCCGACGTACGAACTAAACAAATAGAGCAAAACGAAGTCTCAGGACGAATTCATTTCCTCAGTCGAGGTCCCACTGTACTGTAATTTACCACATATGTCTCGAGTAAAGAATTGTAAGTGTTCCTTTTACAGTCGCCTGATGGTTTAAGGTTAGGTTTAGTTTTAGGTAACTGGAGATTTTCCTCGGTATTTAAGCAGTAGGTTCTGTGTGTTTACTTACCAACTGTGGTAATTATTCAATAATAGAGTATAATTTTCCATATAATTACTGGGTAAACACCAGTGATGTGCAGTGAGGTTCATGGCTGGTGAGGCAGTAGCATTTCATTACGTGATTTCTGCATTCATTTGGTTTTCTTCATTAATCTC
>JAQMCW010000018.1:16186072-16201270 GCA_030068335.1 Chrysichthys cranchii
CAGGAATTTACACTGTTCAGTGTTTGTCCATGCGCTTGGAAATGCACCAGAATAGGAACCTTCATGTCCCAAAAGAACCTTAACAGGATTTTCTTGGGGGAGGACTGACTTTTGAATTTCTTCTTCTCTGGAGAAGACGGATGTCTCCACTCCATGTGTCATCTTTTGCTCTCCGGGTTATCACATAATTTAAAATTTGCCTTTACTTTTTGATTCTCCCTTGATATTTTTGGAATTGATAAAAAAAAATTTTTTTTAAGTGTTATTAAGGGAAGATAATTTGTAAAAAACTCAGCTGACTGATGAACATAAAAGCTCTTCCTAGCAGAAGCAGGAATGTGGAACTTGAACGTAACGGAGTTTCCTGCCAAATCCGCTCAAGCCAAAGGTCACCTGACCTCAGACCCGTTCCTCATAAACATAATTTCACCCATACGCTCCAGCCTGAGGTAACGCACGTACACAGCTGCTAAGCAACAGGGCAGGGTTTGATCTCGACGTGAGGGAAAGACCTTGAATTGTTTAAACACCGAGTCTTCTTTGAAAACTTCCAAATGTTGTTTTTTTTTCCTTTACTGCCTGCAGATTGCTCATAAACACACGGTGTAAACGTGCAACTATCTCAAAGACTGAGAACAAGAACCAACACGTTTCACTGATGTGCCACAACATTAAGGGTAACTATAAGTGGATAAGAGTTGTTTAAGAAATTTAAAAAATAAAACCTGCCTGTGGTGTAAGAGGAATAAATCATTTTGGGATTCTTGTTCTAGGAAAATAATCGTCTTTGAAGTGATAACAGTAACTCCACTTCATCACACCACTGCATCATCGATTACTGTCCTGAAGCAGAATTAATTGTTCCAATAGAACAAGACAATTGCAATAATATATACATACATATATATATAATTTTATTTTTTTTCTTTAATTCCACGTTTCAGCTTCATCATTGAACAGATGATTTCTTTAAGCTTTGATGTCCTTTTTTATGTTTTCCACTGACGTTATTTCGTCTCATTCCACAGAATCAGTGTGCGTGAGGAATGCATCAAGGCTTTATTTATTTAATTATTTATTTATTTATTTTCCCGTCTGTTTATGTATTTATTTATTTATTCATTCATTCATTTATTTATTTTGTCAGCCATCTTCCTTTGGCTCCCACAAATCCTACCTTATCGGGACAACTAGAATACGGAACGTTCTGGCTGACGAACTAAAACTGAACACAGACAAACTGGACTCTTTTAAACGCATTGTCCTTCGTTAGTATTTTACGTCACTGGACAATTACAATTGTGACGATCCGTGTACTTTCACGACAATCTAAAATGTGACTCTTGCAGAAGCCTTGCTCTAGCTACCAAGCTACCTTGTCTTTATCTTTATCTTTATTAATAGTATATCTAGTTGTTATAAGACTTTTATGTGGGCCCGCAGGAATTGACTTAATGCTGTTGTGGTTTCCCTGTCATATATATATATATATTTTTTTTAAAAAATTTTTTGGTTTTATGTTTCTTGATTCAAATATTGTAAATATATACAGTAATCCCCTTCCTATCATGGGGGTTATGTTCCGGTGCCCCCCATGACAGGTAAAATCCACAAAGTAGCAACATGACATTTATTTTATTATTTATTTATATATATTTTAAGGCTTTATAAACCATTCCCACACTCTTATAAACACGTCCCATGCTCTTAAACACTTTCTACACTATTAAACCAATGTCATTTTAACAACATATAAAATTCCACATGGTTACTATATTGCCGGTGAGTTGACTTCCTGCTTGTAGGCGTCCTAGCCAATCCTAGCGCTCCCTCGTGGTCACCTGACTGGTCCGCCTGACAAGCGGAAGAGGCGTACACTGCGTTTTCATTGCGTATTCATCCGCTGATGAAATGCATACTGTATTTTATTTCGATTTAATATGCTTTAAATGTGTGTGAATTAACATTTTTTATATTTTTTATTCATTCACAACATTTGAAAAACCGCGATGCACTGAACCCACGAAAGGTGAACCGCAGTATTGTGGGGGATTACTGTATACGATTAAAGCTAATAAAAAATAAAAAAAGTAAAAAAAAAAACCACGAGAGGTCGGGCATATATCACAGCGTTTAAAAGCGGTGCCATTTGTCCTCTCTGTAAGAGGCCGGAACATTCAGGGTCGTCCTGTGAGGTCACGGTCGTGCATTTTTAAAAAGTGTGTGCATGTGTGTGTGTGTGTGTGGGGGGGGGGGGGGGGGGTTGTTTTCCCCATCAAATTCATTCATTCAGTCCATTTACTCAGCCGGGCTGGAGATACCCGCAGAGGCACGGCGTGTCCGCTGGCATGGAGAAGGAGGAAAAAAGTTCAGACATAAAGGCCTGATTATTCAGGGATTTGGCACGCTCGGACACTGCGTTCAGTATTCCACCGACCGCTTAGAGGAGGTTCCTCTCCTGACCACAGAGCGCTGTGGGAAAGTCATTAAAGTGTAAAGCGTCTCTCTTTCCTTCTTTTCACAGAGAACCCATGAGAGAGGGAAGACGATGAGGTCGTGCTGTTAATGAGCGCTCTCTCTCTCTCTCTCTCTCTCTCTCTCTCTCTCTCTCTGGCTGCTATGGTAAAGAAGCTCATCTCTAAAAGAAGCTCCAATCCGTTGAGAGCCGTTCCCATTCGACGGACACACTATACTCGTTTTTGTCCCAACCTCTCAGGCTCTTCTGCTGGTGTTTGATTACTTCCTCCCAGTGGAGCTCACCGAGCCCTTATTCAGAGGCACAGCTCCCCGTGTACCTGCTCCATACGCCACCTGTCGAGCAAATGAAGGCCTTCAATAAAAGTTGGCAGAAGAGAGACGGATGAGCCTCGAGATGTGTGCTTTTCACGTTTCAGCTTCTTGAAGGTGCAGAAAAGAGACACCAAGTCCCAAACTGTCCTCGACACACAGAACACGCTGCGCTTTAAACAATGACAAGGAAGGGACGGCTTTCAGGCTGATCTTTAAATCTTTGGTTTGTAAAGTGGGGTGATGTGGGTTTCTTAGTGTTAGGGACACCAAGCTGATATAATATTTCTAAAGAACACAGGAACAAATATTATAGCGTCGCTTTAATGGTATAGTTGACTCGCGTGTAGGGAACATTTTCCTGACCTCGGGTTAGGATCTCGTGGGATTAAGTTGTATAAATGTCACAACTTAACAAGGATAACCGTCAAAGCCCAGAAAGAGAAACGATTCAAATGCAAAATAATGGCTTGTGCAGGATCAAGTGCTATACTATGTGCCGCAGAATGATGAGCACGGAAGCCATTTCGTTATGCAGGTTTGAGTGATTACTGTGATCTCCTGGTTACATTTCGATACTATAGAGCCCCTTTAGCCACCACAGGAGTTTCATCATGTTTCAAAAAACTAAAAATGAAACACGATATTTTGTAATGCAATTAGCTTAAATACGAGGGAGAATCAAAAAGTAAAGGCAAAATCCCTGTAACAGCTTTAACAGAAGTAACTGGGAGAAACTAAACACATCACTGTTCCACCACACAGTCCCCATGCGACACGACGCATTTGTTGTATCGTTCATCTAGCTTCTGGATTCCCGCAGAGAAGAAGTTTTTTGCCTTCTCCAGATGTGAATCTGCGACCGCGTGACCCCTCCTTCAGTGGACCGAACATGTCATAATGTGTGATCGGCACCAGGTCCGGGCCGTATGGAGGATGTGGGAGACGTCGGACCCCGAGCCGTCACACTGTCTCTAATGTCTCTCCTGTCCCTGCTGTTGTATTTGTCTTTTGCTCTCTGGGTTATCAAATTCATTTTAAAAATTGCCTTTACTTTTTGATTCTCCCTCAAATAAACATAGGAACCTTTTAGCAAGCTTTTTGCGAATAAGATTTAACCTCTCCATGTAAACCTAGTCTATTTTATTTTATTTTAGTTCTTTAACACGGGAGCTTAATGGAAAACTCGCACCATTCCAGTTTGTAGATTAGCGTCTTTCCCGCTGAACCCCGAAGCAGATCGCTGATCGTGGTTTATTTGGAGTTTATTTATTCATTTGCATTCTGTTAAAACACGTCAAGCAGCTGAAGCAGTTCTCATGTGAGACCTCTCTCTCTCTCTCCGTAAAGGTCTCTCGCTCTTTCTGTCTCTGTCCAGAGCAGGTCTGAATGAGGCCACGGTTACATAACAGCTGTCCACTTAAATACATCTCCAGCAGCTCCTTCTCCACTAATCCCTTCTGCTTCATTACTCTCTCTCTCTCTCTCTCTCTCTCTCTCTCTCTCTCTCTTTCTCCTGATTCATTTCGACTGAGCCAGAATTGCGTGTTTACTCACTGGAAAAACTCACCACAATCCGGTTCGGGGCAGATATAGTCTTGTCGTAAACACCTAAACATCATCCTCTTGGAAAATGGCAGATGGTGCTTCAATAATATGATGTACTTAAAACATTTTCTCCACACTGCTGTTGAAATCTGGATTCTGATTGGTCAGAAGGCGTTTATTAATTTTCTAAAACAGCAGCTCTGACAGTAAGTAGTGCAGCTACAGACCACATGTTTACATTAATGCACTCGTTCTTATACTATATTACTGTAATATTTTCTTTAGTCGTATTTATTGTAGTAACAGCTGATTCACAGGGACGTCGACAGTGAAAGCTCCACGTAAACAGATTAAAGAAATCCTTTGTTCTGACATTGTGAAGTCTTCTGTAAGGAGAAGTGTGTTTATGTACCATGTATGGAAGGAGTCTCCAGTGTGAGCACTGAGTAACAGGCAGTGGTAAGGCTGTGGCTGGACGATTTCACACATCTACAGGACGGAGGGGTTTACACTAGAACACTTTTGTGGTTTCTTGGTAAGAAACAAAGGACAGTCCGCAAAGAGAGGCCTGATGAGGACGCGACGTGTTTATAGCTACTATAATGTCAGTGATAACAGGAGCTGACTTCTGTCACGGACGTTCCACAGCTTTAAGGGGAACTCTAAACGGATTGTTTAACAGTATGATTACAACTTTAACACCCTGCGAAAGCTTCATATTTGATATAATATTTATCCATGTTAGTTACATCATTACTGTATTTATATTGTACCCTTGTTTCCAAATTAAAGCTCACCTAATACTTTACTCTCCAAGAGTCCAAGGTATTTGTGAGATGAGTGTATGAAACAAGAGACACTATGAAATATTCCCATTATTGTTTAATTAAAATAAATAGTGATTATCAAACAGAGCGCTTTCCTCTGAGGAATAGAGTGAAGTATAAAATGTTCACTGGGCTCCTAGCGCCCTCTGGTGGACATTCATCACTGAGCGTAATATCATTTTTGTACATTACTTGAAAACGTGGTTTAAAGCGAATAGAAAACACAGTGTTGATTAAATTATTATTATTATTATTATTATTATTATTATTATTATTATTATTATTATTATTATTATTATTATACATTCAGAAATGTATGCAGCTTTACGAAACAATTAACGCACGTAAACGTTAGGTGTAATTCCAGCACAGTCCAGCAGGGGGCAGTGCACGCTAATGATTAGTCATTCAGTCGAAACATTTCGACTCCGGTTCTTTTCACTGAGCCGACTCTTTCGGCTCCCAAACGGTTCATCGCCATTTTCTCTCTAACCCGGACAGAGTGACCTGTGATTGTTCTTCATATGGGTGACATTGTTTCATGAAATGGTTTAATGAATAATTAACATTGCTTTGCATTACATTTTATAAAGTATTCAAATGAATCCTCAGTGGCTCAAGAGTCAAACACACGACTCACTGAACAGCTCGGATGCTAACAAGAGGTTTAAAGGATTTTTTTTCCTTCAGATATAAAAGCGACGACATTTAAGCCTCCCTCTCTGCAACGAGACGAGGGGGAAAGGAAAGAAGCATCTATGTCGACCACTCAAATGAACCGACTCAGAGAGCCGACTCATTCGTGAGTGGACTCATTCATCATGGATGTTTCTTTCTGTGTTCCACCACTGATTCAGCTCCAGTACACCCCTTGCTTTGGGTGTTTTGGAGTGTGTATTTATTGAAGTGTTTATTAAGAGTTTCTGGAGCTTCTACGGTTTCATTGCTCACTGATGGATCTCCAGACCATGTCTTTATAAAGAGAAGTGCTGTTCATTTCGTTTAAGATGACTGTAGAAATTCTTGACGACTTGAAGTGTAATTGTGTCTAGAATTGATTTATTTTTTCACTGGGATGATGAACATGATCTACAGTTCATTTATTAAAGTGTTAATGCTGCCAAAAGCTTTAATGCCAGAACTACTCAACCAGATGTTCAGTTTGCCTCTGGAATTCTGGACTGTCGCTACGAGGCTAATTCAATTCAATTCAATTAAAGTTTATTGGTATAGTGCTTTAACAACGGACATTGTCACAAAGCAGCTTCACAGTATATCAGTTCCAATTAAAAGCTTATTAACCTATAAACATATCTAGAAGAACTTATACACACACACACACACACACACACACACACACACATCTCCCTGATGAGCAGCCTGTGGTGACGGTGGTGAGGAAAACCTCCCTGAGGCGACACGAGGAAAAACCTTGAGAGGAACCAGACTCCAAGGAACCCATCCTCCTCTGGGTCAGACGGAATAGTGGCATTAGAACTAACTCAGTTCTATAACCGTGTGTTATGTGGTCCAACAGTCCAGCTGTTTAGCACCAGATTCACTGCAGCGCAAACATGAACCTAACATAGAAGACAAGTAACAGACGTCTACAGCTCGGAGAACCAGATGAAAAAAATCAGAAAAAAATCACACCTTCATCCTGACCACACGTCCCTCATGCGCTAATTACGACAAGTTTCAAACAAGTTTCCTCCATATTTAACTTTTTTTCTTGGTAAGCTCCTCTCTCTCACACTCTCACTCACTCTCTCACACTCTCACTCTTTCTCTCTCACTCACTCTCACACTCTCTCTCACTGTCACTCTTTATCTCTCACTCACTCTCACACTCTCTCACACTCTCTCTCACTGTCACTCTCTCTCACTCTCTCACTCTCACTCTCTCTCACTCTCACTCTTTCTCTCTCACTCACTCTCACTCTTTATCTCTCACTCACACTCTCTCTCACTCTCTTTCTCTCTCTCACACTCTCACACTCTCTCTCTCTCATTCTCTCACACTCTCTCACTCACTCACTCTCTCTCCCACACTCTCTCTCACTCGAACTCACACTCTCACTCACTCCCTTTCTCTCTCTCTCACACTCACTCACTCTCTCACACTCTCTCTCATACTCTCTCACACTCACTCACTTACTCACTCACTCTCTCTCTCTCTCTCACTCACTCTTTCACACTCACACTCTCTCTCTCTCTCTGACTCTCTCTCACTCTCTCTCACTCTCTGTCACTCTCTCTCTCTCTCTCTCTCTCTCTCTCTCTCTCTCTCTCTCGAGATTTTTCCCCGGTTCTTTCCCTCCATCGAAATAAAAACTCTCCTTTAAAGTTTTGTTTATCATGCCAAGTGTTTAATTCAGTGACAGCTCTAATTTTATTACCACATTTTTACAAACAGAATTCCACAACATCTCTGACCGTTTCAATGAAAAACACTTAAAAAGAGAGAAATGGTGTCATGCGAACTTGTCACTCACTGCCCGGCGGATGAAACAATATCACTCGTTCCAACTAAACATGTGACGATATCAAACATATAATAACGGGCTGTATCTGATCACGCTTTACACACGAAGAATATAATCACAGGAATGACTTAGAATAAATAAATCTCTAAAACATGGTGGGTTTTTTTTTACTTTGTTAGCTAGCTATACATAACTAAACTTAAATATAGCTACAAATATTTCATGCTAGCCCACAAGTTAAACAGTAATAATATTTAGCTAGTGAACATTAATATGTTACAGCTGTGTAGCTATAGTTGTTTTATGGTAGTACGTATGTTTTTTCTTTCTTCACAAATTGCCCAAAATAACTAAAATAACATGATCTGCTAGCTAGCTTTACACTTTAGTCGTGCTAGATAGGTAAAGGTAACGTCCTCAGGCACTCTGTGAACGCAAATAATCAAGAAAATATTAGCTATCCGGTTTGTAAACGCTTTCCCATCTGATATGTTTATCAAACTTTTCATATTATTCTCGATTTAAAGTGGCAAGCGTCAGTGAGGACAGCATGAAGAATCGTTCGTTTGGCAGTGCACGGCTAATTCCAACATGATATGCACAAAAGACAGTTTGGCGGGAATAACCAGAAATAATGGCGGATATTTTCCTTTCGAATTTTTTCAACCAACAACAGTGCACGACGTTACAGGTTTAACAAACAAACACATGCAGAGCTACCTTAACCACAGAGTCACAGTTTTACATTACAAAATCACATATGGCGTTTGTTTGATTAGCCCTCAGCGGACCCATCCTGAGATCAGGCATTAAGGCAGCTTTCTGTTTCTGTGGGAATAGTTACTGTAGCGTCCAATAGCAACTTACTTCAGTTATCCGTTTAGCACACCATTAGATTAGATTAGATTAGATTAGATTAGATTAGATTAGATTAGATTAGATTAGATTAGTTTACACTGGGATGGGACAGGATATTGGTGTAATGGTTTAACTTCAATAAGTAAATATGAAATTTTAGCGTACAGCACCTTTAAGGTTACGCTCTAGCAATGTGGAGAATGCTGGTGTGTTGAGCTAGCAGAAAATGTTCGCATCACTCCACCCATGGGTTGCATACTAGTGTGTTGTTTCACCGCATGATCATGTTGGTACAATAAAACAAAAAGTTGAGAAGAAAGTTAGCTAATTCCCTTACATTCACACTCTAGCAATGCACTTATCGTGCTTGTCATTTGTTTCTTGTGGGCGTGGCCTTGATCAGCATTTTTAGTATGTTTAATATATATTTTTATAATGCTGACTAGTTAGAAATCGATGGTTTCCTTTAGATTTTACAAGCTCTGCTTTCTGCTAGCTTTGTTCTCAGAGTCGATTAGCTACACACACGTCACCAGACGCACCAATGATCTCTGCTACTTCCTTCGAAGCTTGGTTTTTCTTCCTAACGTCTCTGTACACATTTAATGAGAAGCTGTATATGACAGGATAAGATAAAAGTAAGATTCTAAGTCTTTCTTGAATTTTTGCATAAACGGGAAACTAAAACTAGGATCTAAAGTCGTTAGAGACATAAAAATCAGACCAGGGAATCAGTCTAAACATAATTTGTCACATAATTTACTGCCTAATGCCGACTTGTCGTGTGTCGCTAATGTGAATATAGGGTTATTGTAATATTTACATTTGTAGTAGTGTTGTCACAAATGTCTTCAGTATGCAAATGAGTATGCAAATTAACACCACGCAGGATGATTTTCTTTTTTTTCCTAGTCAGGCCCTTGGTGCTGTGAATGCATCGCGATTAGCAAGTGACTCTGCAGTATGCTAATATTTCCCCATATGATGCAGGAAAAATCCTTTTTTCTTATAAACTAAAAGCATCTAGGAGATTTCTCTGTATCTCATTTCTATAATTGAGCCAAAAATGTAAAAATCAACATATCGTTCAGAAAAAACAAAACGCGTAAAATAAAGTCTCAACGCGAACTGAATGTCATTTGCTAAACAACAGGACACCGATGACTGAAATTTAGTCACTATGTTTATTAGATCAGCCCTTTTTTGGTTTTGGTTTGTTATAGAAACTGTAGAAACACACACACACACACACACACACACACACACACATTGTCATTATGCTATTTTCCATTAGCCACTTTATCTCTCCTGAATAATTACAGTAATGAACGGATGTCCTTTTCTGATGAGTATTGTGGAAAACTGGTGTGTGTTGACCTGTGGTGAACGAGCGCAGGGCGGAAAATCTATTTCAAAATGCATCCTGGCAATTTGGTGAAATGAATAAAAACTAAATATAGCGTGCTGGACATAGCCACATAAATACTAGAAACATAAATATAGCCTTGCGGTTTCACATAAAGAAGAAAAAAGGGCCAAGATAGATAGATAGATAGATAGATAGATAGATAGATAGATAGATAGATAGATAGATAGATAGCCCCACCATTGCATGCCCTGCCCATTTTCAGAATCGTGTTGCATGGCCTCGTATTTGCATACTGGAATCTGATTGGTTGTTGTATTTTATGACGCAGTAACACTTGCATATGTGTAAAGTTAACAGTTTTCTTTTTCGCCCAGATCACTGTTCCTTAAAACATGTGACAATTTCCACACTTTCGAATTACAGTCGGCTCCATAAGTATTGGCACCCTTAAGTAAATTTATTTCATTTTTAAACTCGTAAACTTCCATCGTAACAAACTGGTACGTTAACATTTTTTGGCACCCCAACAAAATTCTCTTTGAACAAAACAGCTGGAACAACTGAAGCATATTTCTAGCATTTTCATATTTTTACTTTCTTTTAAATTCACCCGAGTCGTCCTTGGGTCGTCCACTGGGGTCTGAATAGGAGGCAACCCAGAGAAGCGATTCCCTTAATCATTAAACGTACAGAAGTTTACATAAGATTAGATTGGATAATAAAATGACTTTAATTAAAGGATAGATATCAATAATGCCTATATTTCTGTCGCTGACAGTAAATTCCTTTGAAATGATTTATTCTTCAAAGAAGTGGCTAACACCCTGCTGGATCAGGGAATAGATTTGCCGGATATTTAAGAACAAGATGGGAATAATGTTGGATGACAATTAAGAAAGCTCCACCTCCCTCATTAACATTTTGGTGTTTTATGTGTTCCGGGGGCGTGGCTTTAAAGGGAACATGGCATTAGCACTCAGATGTGAGAGAATCTGAGCAATGTGGTTTAGCGCAATGAGAAAGTGGTGCAACTAAATGTTTTATGTTATTTTAATTTATGTTTTTTTTCTTCTCAGTATTTCTGATGAATTTCTGAATGAATGAGTTTCACATACAAGTCAAAAGCGTCCAATATGTTGATTTCACCTTTAAAAGCATCTCAGAGCTACCACTCTCAGCAAACTGTCCGCGTAACCTACCTTCATTTACAGATAACACTAAAAATATTACAACTTAATGATGGTTGTCTTAATTACACATGTTTTTTTAAATCGGCATTTTCAATGCTCAAAATGCTTAAAGGTTTTTCCCTCTCCCTAATTTAGAAAATGGCAGTGTGTCCCGCACAGTGTGATACTATACATCAAGTTTTTCTAGAAACGGAAAAGAAACGCGTGCCTGGCAAGTGAGAAGGTTCGTATTTGCTTTTAGTCTGTGTAATATCACATCACCGTATTTCTCTGCTTCGTCTCCGAAGACATCTTGGCAAGACAGCAGATTCTGTCTCTTTGTTAGCGCCATAACTGTGAATAATCTGAGTAACAGTGGCAGAGTGCGAAAGTGTGAAACACAAGACACAGTGATTCACACGCTGAGGCTCCATCCATTTGGAGTTTGGAGTTTCAAAAGCCCTTAATACGTTTCTCTGTCGACAACCAGCAGATTTCTAAAAGCAGAACTTTTTCCTCAAGTGCTACCACATCTCCGCTAATGCACTGCTGTTATTCAACTGCTTCGTGTGGACAAAATGCCCAAAAGTAGTAGTGAATGGCAAGCTGCACCAATTAACAAGAGTGTGAAGTCTGGAGAAGGCATGTTTATCCTAGTGATCACTTTGGAATTAGCTTTCAAGGAGGTTCTAATACACCCATGATGAACACACCCAAAATGCTATTTACATCTCAGCGGAAATCCATGCACTCTTCTCGGTGGAATTAGATGGTAGAAAAAATCAGAAAAGGCTGCTAACACCAAGCTCGTCTGACTAGCTTCCACAGAGAAGGGTTAGCATACCTAGATCTGAGGCTTGATCCATTTCAAGATTTCAGTCTTTAAAGATCTTCATACAACTGCCACACAGATTTCCAGTCAGGCCATTCCAGCGTGTCTCACTTAGCGCTAACGACAAAATAGCACCGTGCAAAGTGTCACTTCCCGCTCAAAAGGTTTTATTTACATTTTTATACTTATCTTGGCAAAGACTTTCAGATTCCTCTAGGTAGCGTCGGATTATAAAGTTCACGCGATGACTTTCTCACTTCCTGTTGGGTCTGTAAATGGCGCTGGTGTCACATTTGTTTCTTCGTGGACTCCTCTAGAATGGGACACTTTCAGCACTTGGGCTAATTTGTCTACGTTAATGCACCACACAGAATCACAAAACAGCCCCTCATGTGCCTCCTTCCCATCTGCGACATTTTATTTACATTTCAGGATAGATTTACGGCCTCTCCTAGGTGGCACTGGAGGGCAACGTGAGCCTGACTGCTTCCCCGCGCTCTGTCGCGCTGGAAAAGGCCGCTGACATCGAGTTCGGCACGTTGGCATCCATAGTGAAGAGTGAGTAATCCGGAGCGGGTGCATTAGCGTTAGCATTAACGTTAGCATTTGCATTCACGTTAGCATCTCGCTCTGATTCTGAGCTGTGTGACAAGCTGGGCGAGTTGGTGGGACTGAGCTGGACAGCGGTCGTGTCCTGGATGGTGTGCTCGCTCGTTTCGATCTCGAACGCCGCCCCGTGGTGCCTCATGAAGCCCACGTTGCCCGATTTGGTCCGGCGTGAGCTGTGCGGAGGAGGCATGCGGCTGCACACACAGCAGGCGGCGAAGAAAGTGAAGGCAACCAGCAGAAGGACGGGTCCGATGATGATGGGAGGGTTACCGGAGGGCATGAGTGTGGTAAAGGCAAAGGCACCCACTAGGGTGATGTTGATACCAGCTAGCATGATGCACAGGCCGCATGCGCAGCATAGCGCTGGTGATGGGAGGCCCTGAGGACGGGATTTGCGTTTATGACGGACCTGAGGCTCCTTTTTGGGCACGGAGGTGCCCGAGTTTTGCTCGGTACAGACCATTTCTATACCGTGGTTATCGTTATGTAATCTCGGATGTAGTCTTGCTAGTGTGGCATCATTAATCGCTGGTGACTTCTTCCAGGCAACCTGTAATGAAAAGAAAGAAAGATTTTAATGAAGAATCACAATGGTACTGAAGATGCATCCGTCTCTCTGCTGGTCTAACACCCTTGTGAACGTGACAAATCCTAAAAATGAAAGATCTTGAGAGATCACTGGCAACATTCTTCAAACAAGGTCACAGCTTAGTCATGACAACTGCTGCAATGTCATGAGAAACTTGAGAAGCACATGCATAACCAAGCAATCATTTTAATCTCACTACTCTGGTATACTAGTTTCTTACATTTATTTTTTTTTTATTGTAGAGTGCTGGTTTTACCCAAGTGTCTGGCAGCAAGTCAAATACATACATGATTCATAACTCAAAACATATTTGCATACAGGAATGTGATCTGGACTTTATTTAGAATAAAGATGAATCTTTAACTCACTTAAAATGGATGGAATCTCAGAGTCTTAATCCAGCCCAGAGACATCACACAGGTCATATCCTGGAATTACAATCTTTGCTTAAATTACATCTCCATCCCAAGTCTCCAAAAGCAGCGTAAATCCGTCACTCAGTGAAATCTCAGATATCCTGAATAATCAGCTCATGTTTTGCTGCTTCAGCTCTCTGATGGTATTTTATTTTCCAAAAGGAAGCCATAAAAATGTCTGAAATATGTAGTAGATCCATCATCCCGTCCACTGAAAGCTCTGTAATAACCATGAGCGGTGTTGTTTATGAACAGAGGGAAAGCTGGAGAGATGTGTCTCGGTTCTCGGACACGTTCCTCTGCTCTGCGTTTCCCTGCTGCATTTGCTTTTCTCTGTGAGGAGATCACACAGAGGCACCCAGGGTTGCCAGATTGGACTGAACCAGGTTGCCAGATTGGACATGAGCCAGATTGGAAGGTGTAAATCATTCTCTGTTTGAGATCACCCAACTCCGAAACGAGATCATCCAATTTACCGAAACATCTGGATGATTAGGATAATCAGGATTGTGGAATAACCCTCCTCGATTCTCATAATCTGATCAATTATGACCAAGCTAGGGCATGTTAAATAAAAAAGGGGCCACAGACATGATCCTGACACAGATATATATTTGTTATGTAATGCAGAACTTTAAAGTGTGTTGCTTGTAATATTTTATTTCTTGACAGCATAGAGTCATCCAAAAAAATTGTAAATTACAAAATATGATCATCCAAATTTCACTCATGCCAGAAACTAGAACTGAGTTTTAAACACACATTTAAATGCTATTAAAGTCCTCAATCATTCTGTTCCTTCTAAGGCAAAATGATATGTTTTAAATCTTCTATCTGGATCGGTTATATCGATCATCACTGAAATGGAAATGAGACATATTGGAGATTTTAAAAACAAATGTCGCATTTGCATTTGATCTGGATTCTAAAGAGACTGCCTGGGGCGATGATACACATCAGGAGCAAAAACACATCTCATGGCCAGGATGCCCTAATGTTCATCCTAATAACATACATAACTCACGTTATATATCATAACTAACATGCATAACTCATGTTTCCTCTACTCCCAAAGACGGATTTAACCACAGATATTAGCTGGCCTGAGTCAAACTTATATTATATTATATAATACTCTCTGTTCTTTCATACAGTCGATGATTTGCGCTTCAGATGTTTATGGAAGATCCACCTCTGAGAGTCTGGGTTTACGTCTGCCCAAAATATCTGGAACATCTGTAGATGGTCTGGAGAAAAAGAAGAGAAAATACATGATGAGTAATGTTCAGGTTGATAACTTCATGCATAATAATACATTTTAATATCTAACCAACACCCAGAGCTCTAAAGTCTGGGACGAGCCAAGAGAAAGAACCTGAAAGACTGGCACTGACCACAAGTCCAAGTCCCATAGACTAGACTATAGACCCATAGTCCCAAGAGTCAGAGCCCTAAAGACTGGGTCTAACCAAGAGTCAGAGCCCTAAAGACTGGGTCTAACCGAGAGTCAGAGCCCTAAAGACTGGGTCTAACCAAGAGTCAGAGCCCTATAGACTGGGTCTAACTGAGAGTGAGGGTCCTAAAAACCAGGAATAAACAAGAGTCAGAGCCCTAAAGACTGGGACTAACCGAGAGTCAGAGCCCTAAAGACTGGGTCTAACCAAGAGTCAGAGCCCTAAAGACTGGGTCTAACCGAGAGTCAGAGCCC
>JAQMCW010000018.1:16233598-16253065 GCA_030068335.1 Chrysichthys cranchii
GTGTGTGTGTGTGTGTGTGTGTGTGTGTGTGTGTGTGTGTGTGTGTGTGATTGTGTGTGATTGTGTGTGTGTTTATATCTTAGTGGGGACCAAATGTCTCTACAAGGTAAGGAATATATTTCAATTTAGACAGTTTAGGAAAATGGGTTTAATTTTATTTAAAAAATTAAGATTTCATTTAGACTTATGCATAATTTAATTACCTACATTAATAATTCTATCAATGGAAGGTCCTTACAAGGATACTAAGAGAAACGTGTGTGTGTGTGTGTGTGTGTGTGTGAAATCGTTATCCTCCCACCATGTCCGGATTCCTCTAATTCCTCTCGGATTGTTTCCCTCCTCCTAGTGCTCCTGAAACAGAGCCGAAAGGCCTTTGCGATGTCACACCCAGAACCAGAGGAACCAGTTTGACCTGCAGCTCCACAGTCCAGTGAAACTCACGCACCGAGGGCTCAGTTAGGACAGAGGGCCTAGAAACACTCGAGATCCAGAGTCACTTATCATGAGCTGATAGTCATCATAGCTATGTGATTCATTCATATAAAGCAATGTGAAGAGACTTAGCACACACACACACACACACACACACACACACATACACACACACACACACACACACACAGTAACTGAAGTGTCATACATGGAAAGTTGGAACATTTTTACATATAAATAGATGCGTGTAACAAAGAGCTTTGATGTAGGCTGATTCAGTGGATGCTGGTTTCTACGAGCTACAAAAAAGAAGATCCCATTCCATGATGCGTGTCAAACATCACACAAACATCAGAATAATGGCTGATCTCCTTCAGACTGCTCCTTGGCCAGTTTTAGTCTCAGTGCTCTCACTGAACATCTGCTCTCTGTCCATGCTGAAAACGCTCTCTCTCTCTCTCTCCAGGGCTGAACCCGAACTGTCAATCAAAACCTCTCACGCTGGCTGAAGCTTAACCGATTAAAAACCCAAAGTTCATGTTGTAAAGGAAATAAAAAGAGAGCTTTATGATAAGAAAAAGAAGAAAAAAAGAAAAACACAAATTTTAAGTTCAATATTTAGGACATTATAAAGCCTTATGGCTACTATAAAGACAGTGTGAGGTTTAGGATATTAAATCGGTAATATCTATTGAAAAGATGTTAAAAACAATACTTTCTCTAGAATGGACAGGAAAAAGAAAAGGTTAAGACATGATGGACATTAAAAAGTAAACTATTGATTGTAAAGACAAAATAAATAAATAAAAACCACACACTAACTAAGCAAAACTCTGAATTTCTGTTAAAACAGCAAAAAAAAAAAAAAAAATACAAATTACAGATGTTTAAAAATAATGCTGTCGGAAAGACAGTAAAAAAAAGTAGGTTTAAGACATTTACTTCCCAATTTCCATTTGAAAATACAGGCAAGAGACGTACTATTAAAACCCCAAATTACTGCTGAAATCACAACAAATAGAGAAATTTAAGGCATTCTAATACCAATACCAATAAAATAAGATATTATAATAATGAGGTATTACAAACCCATATTTCTATTGCCAAGACAAATAACAAGACACGTTTCAAGATAAAATGTCACAAGATAAAAAAATAAATAAATAAATGCCACACATTAAAAAATCCCTCATTTGTATTGAGAAATTTATTCAAATTACACGCCTAAGACATTTAAAAAAAAAACCACGTTTCCTATTGCAACTTTTTAAAATACTTATACATAAATATGTTCAATATACAGTGTGTTTTTTTAAATGCATAAACAAATGTAGAAGCTGTGTAATGCATATTCATGGCAATATTGCGCTGTTTCATTTAATTAAAAAAAAAAAGTGCATCAGTGATTATAGTGTGGATTTTCATCCAAACATTTCTGATTAATGAAATCTTTTTGGTTGTTGCTGCTGATCATGTTTGGCTTATAAACTTACTCACAGCAAACTAAAAGCTGTGTGTGTGTGTGTGTTGTGGCTTGAACAATACAGCTTTTCACTATCAACCACACACACACACACACACACACACACACACACAAATCGTCCCTTGATTTCTCACCCACTTCTTCAGCACAGCAAAACCAAAGCCGTGCTGAAGATCAGGCATTCCTTCAGCAGCCAGTAGGAAGGCTGCATTTGGGTGCAGTGGGCGGGGCTGGGACAGGGTGTGGCTGAGAGAAGCATGTGGGTGGGGTTTCAGGGGTGGCTTTTACTCTCTCAGTTAAATTGAGAGCTGAGATCTCATTCACTTGTGGCCTGTCACTGCCAACAAACACACCTTGGGTTTTCTGTTGTTGTTTTTCCTCATGCTGCTGGGAATGACGTCTAAATGAAGACCTCCAGGACTGAAGCTCAAACACAGACACATTTCCTCTGACTTTAGTGTGGAGTTGGCTCAGATTTGGAGGAGATTTGGGCTGAGTGTTTGGCACATTGGGCCTGAGGTGTGAAGTAACAGGTGAGAAACCTTTGACTTCCATGATGAAGATTTTAACTGAGAGAGAGAGAGAGAGAGAGAGAGAGAGAGAGAGAGAGAGAGAGAGAGAGAGCGCGCTCAGAAAATAAACAGTGACTTTTCTCACATTTACACATTTTAACTCTGATCTGAACTTCATCCTTCTCATTGTATCTGAGGCCCTATCTGTCTTTTCATCACCCACTCCTGGGCTCGTGTACCTGTGGGACTCGCTCAGCTCCTCTCCTCTTCACCTCACCTGTCTGACTGGCTTTACTCACTTAGTCATCCAAGTTCATGGTATGGAGAAAAAAAAACATAGCTGTAATTATTTCAATGTATTGTTTCTCTGAACAAGGGCTTGTTTCTGTCATCAACACGGATGTTTTATGAACTGTGAAATTAATAGCAGCAGTGAACGTTTTGGTGGATCTCATTCAGGCCCTGAGCGAAACTGAAATGTAGGAGTTAATACTGCACTGCCTTTTGATGAGGATCTCGATTTTGTAGGTTTAAAAATGTATTTTATTTATTTATTTATTTTGTAACTTTTTTTCAGTGACACCTTTTGGGATTAAAAAAAAAACCCAAACAAACTGACAAATGATCATTTAATTGGGAACCGTGTATAAGAAATGGGAAGGAAGGTGTTTTAGTTTGGTTGTTTCTATCAGGATGGACAAACGAGTCAAATCAAAAAGACGGACAAATGTGCTCTCTAATTGTGTTTTTGGGTTGTGTTTTTGTTTTTTGTTTTTTTACTGGGAAGTTCTCTTCAGGATAAACTTTTTCAGATGTATGTATGTGTAAGCATGAAAGCGTTCACTTGTTTCCATCAGGGCGGTAAAGAGTGTGACACCACTGTAGGAGAGACAGTACACATTACTTCAGTATGTTCCTCTTGCATAAAGAAAATACAATTATATTAATCCTTGTGTAATGACAGTAGAGGTTTTAAACTGGACCGGACCAACAGTGCCAGCATTTATGACCTTTTATTTATTTATTTTTAATTAAAATTGCATTGTAATGTTGCTTTTGAGTCAGATTTTCTGGACTAGAGCTGCCAAGTGAGGCGATGGAGCATAGGTTTACAGATGGATTCAAATACCACAAATGTTCCTATTTTGTACCTTAAAATTTATTTATTTGTTTGTTTTTTGTTGATTTTGCTTGTTTCGGTCAGGGCAGGAAAACCAGTGACGCACCCTTACACCCTAGGCGGTAAAATTTAACAACCACAATTTCTCTCATTTTAGAGATTAATCTGAGGAAATATAGATTAGCAGCAGTTTGTTTGTTGAGAAGACTCTTGATTTGGCATAGAGACTCGCATCGACAATTAAAACTCAAGGTTTGTTTTCTTATTTCCAAAATGTAAACATATTCCTTGAGGTTTTTGATCTGTTTAGCGTGAATAGGTTCTTTCTTTGTTTCCGTCAGGATGGGAAACAACGGGACACCGCGAACATCTGTTGACGGTGACGTTTTGGCGTGTTTGTCTAAAGCCTCCGAATACAGACTTTTGAAATTTAGTCTGAAGGTCGGCTCGTGCGCTCACACAGTACTCCTGCATGTTAGCCACTTTCCTCAGTAGTTCACTGGGTGATGGGAGCATGTGATGGCCATAGCGCTTTATAAAGCCTATTATGATGTCCGGGATATTATCTGTACCATCCGTAACGCTGACCAAGCCTAATACTCGAAATGTCCTCTTAAAACATGCAAAAAAAGAATATCAGTGCAGGGATGGGTTTGTAGTTTGTAACAAGGAACATCTTTAGCACTGTTTATTTTTGCTGTTGCTTTATCATCAAGCCTGAATATCCTCATATGTGTTGCATTCTGCGTTTGGGAGGAAATGCTTTCAGTTGTATTTTTCACTTTGCCCCAATTTGTCCTCCTTGTGGAACCGGTGTACTCGGAACCCTACAGCAAAAAGTTATTTCCTCTCAGGTGCCAAGATTTTTGCAAGCGAAGAACCCTTCACGATCCCTTGGACCTTGTAAGAGCCATTAAGATAACCCTTCGTTCCGAAGAGTGTGTGTACTGACTTTGCAAGCATGCGTCACAAACTCCAAGTTATTAATCAGTCATTTCTTTTTAATACCTAGAACTGGAACTTGGTGCACACCAGGGTTCTTCTAAAGTTCTTTAAAGTGTTCGGGGAGTGAGTGATGATCTTCTGATATAGAAACACTGCTTTAACAATCCTTAAAAGGCCCCCAAAGAACTCTTCGGAATGTACCATGGCTCTTGGTTTCCTTTCTGATATTTTTTTTCAAGGCTTAATGCGGGTAAAGATGCGTCTCCTGATCTCTGCTGGTACCTTCCCGAGGAGAACCGGTGTCTGTGACGTTCTGCTTCCTCGGCGCTAGCTGTATCCCTGCGTCCTGTACCATCCGGTTAAACACGTTTATTCCGATGCGCACGCTGACTAGTTGGGCAGGTTGCCATACTGAAGGCTGACAGTCTTACTCATGAGCCCAGGAATGGTGTTGAATGTGCCTCGATCTGTTTGATGAGCCCACTGTATTGGTTCTCACCTTGAACGTTTGCATTGTGCTCGTTTGCCTTTGCAAATTAATGGCTTTGCCTGTTTTTCTGGAACACTTGTATCGAATGTGACGTGAATAAGCCTCCTTTATTCCAGCTCTGGTTCCCATCTGTCAGCTCAGGGTCTGGTGTTTGTCCTGCGCACCTGGACAGGTGTTTCCTGTGTGTTTTAGCTCGCTTCTTGTTGACTCATGAACAGTGTATTAGTGGTATATTTATAGAGCTGCCTGATGTCCCATCTTTCACACGGTTCTTTACTCTTTTTCTTATTTTTTTAGTTTACAAATCGGCTGAAGTGATACAAGAAGGATGGCTCAGGAAGTGTATTCCAACGTCATGAGGTTTTATGACTACCTCCTCAAAAGAACTGGTGAGTATGCTGTTGGTGGAAAAGCCCTCATTTTGTGGGCACAAATTAAGTTTGGGCCAATCGTGATCGATTGGAAGTTATGATGATATTGCGTGCAAAGATGCAACCTAGCCAGCTAGCTAGATGACTTGGTTAGCTGTGTGCTAGCGTTACCTCGAATAATGGTGTAGTGAAAAAAATCCGTAAACATGCGAGCTTGTTACCGCTGGGCGTTAAATATATTCAACAATTTACTTATCAAGGTAGGTTATTGTGATTCTTCGTAGTAGTAGTAGTATTGATGTTGTAAAAACAATACGTTCATCCTACACAATGCTGAAATGTTTTAGAAAACATCATCGTCGAGCGCGTTCTGGAGTTGGGCGCAGGGTTTTACGGCGTAATCCCGCCCACAATCATTTTGATTGGCTGTTCAGTTCCTTGCTGTTCTACTTATTTAACGATCTGTAGAGCAGACACTGTAACATGGTCATTTCTCTTTGATCTGTGGATGTGATTATGGATTTAATTTTACAGTGTTATTCATTTTATATTTATTGGTTATTATTTTGGCCTCCTTTTGTTTGTTTTATTTTTTTAAATTAAAAAAAAAACACAAGTTCATTCCAGACATTCAGACTTATTATAATTCCCATCAGAGTAGCAAAACTACATGGCTGCGTATTGTTACCGCACTGTAAGTTTGCTAGGCCGATCCGCTGGCTTCATTTACGGCTGGATTTGCGAGTATGTGAATATTTACAGATTACAGATATTGATGCGTAGAAGCTTTCTTTAATGAATGTAAGCAGGTCACTTTATGTCTGTCAATACTCCAGATATGATCATCAACTCAGATTGCAGCATGATCACTAAGTGTGTGCGGGGCTTCATATGACCAGTTGGATTTATGTAAAATGCTAATGTCTTGGTTTTGGTCACGTTGGCACTAAAGTTAAAACGTGGTCGCTTCTGAAAACCTTCTCGTAAATTTTGGAGTAGTGTTCCTACCGTAAAGACCCTACAAATGGACAAAAGTTGGATTTGCACTTGGGTTCATTTAAAATTTTTGACATCTTTCATTTATCTGCTAGAAGGTGAAAAAGGAAATGACTTCTACGAACGAAAACGCGTAGTCTGTAGAGCTGCTGATGCTTGGCTGAAACATTTCTGTTATTTGAGATGGCATGTAAGGTAAATGATCTTTTACTCGTCCTCAGATGCACGAGTACGGGATTACCCGCTGATGCAGAGCCCGATCCAGATGACCCTCATCTTACTGAGCTACGTGGTTTCCGTTCTGTACGTCGGGCCACGCTACATGGCCAACCGCAAACCCTACGACCTCAAAACCCCCATGGTCATTTACAACTTCTGCATGGTGTTCTTCAACGCCTACATCGTTTACGAGGTGGGAAACGCCGCTTCTCTTCACAGCCCTTAGCTCTTAAATTCTCTCCTTTTTTGCATTTCTTCCCATGAAAGTAAATTGCTTGCAAATTTTGTTCACGTTTGTTCCGACCCGGCCTTAAAGATGAAAATAACCATCTTTGCTGAGCCGCCAGACTTTGCATGAAAGCAATTAAACTGTCTGACAAAACTCTCTTAGCGAGGATAAAAGTCATGACCTGTGCTAACATTTCAGATGGTAAATTATGTCCGTCCCAATCTGATCCCGATCCAGGGGTTCGGGCGGATCTCGATCCAAACCCACCATGAGCTCAGTTTCTTTGTTAATGTTTATTTTGGCATCTGAGTCGGAGAACCTACTGAGACGACGACCTCTACATTTATTGAGTCGGTAAAATCCATACAGATATCACACCAACTGTAGAATGATCTAATATTGTCTAAATATAGATATAAAATATGAGTACAATATTGTAAAAACTTTAAAATTGTACTCTTATATAAATAAAGAAAATTTAATTATTCAGTCAAGCAGATATTCTAGAGCTTTAGTCTTAGAGCTCCAGTGAACGGCTTCCAACAGCGTCCTTAGGAAGGCTCTTCCAGAGTCTGATAGTTCTAGGAAAATAAGAATAAAAATATACATTCCGTAGCCTTTTTCCCGTAAAAACTTAACATTATGCTTAGAGCGAGTACTGACTCGACTAGAATTATGAGGACTAGGGTACCTATTTGCACCAGTGTCCACAAGACCATGGCGGAGATGAGCTTCTCCTCCTTCCTTGCTTAATGGTAGATTTTGCTAGCTAGTAACTAGCGACAAATACAAAATTTCTAGTACACTTATGGTGGTCCCTTTGGTGGAATCCTTGAAGACTCCGTGTAGAGCTCTACCACAGAGTTTCTCTCCCAACCGTAACCCCTTTTGGATGGGAAAAAACCCATTCAGTATCCAGGATCTCCAAGGTCTTGTTTTCGAAGAGTATAACAACTAACAAGGGGGTTAGCTAAGTGCTGAACTCTTGACAGGTTCTAGGTATTAAGAAGAAACTACTGACAAATAATTGGGGCTTCCACACACACTACCCAGTTAACACACACACACTCAGGGGGGAGGAGGAAGGTTCCCCAATGGTTCTTTAAGCGTTCTAATTTTTTCATAGCTGGGTAAACGAGGGTTCTTCTACTCTAGGCATCAAGAAGGATTTATGAGCAACAATGTGGAGATCCACACACTTCGCTTAGCCAGTTACATATGCTTTTAGACGTTCTTCAAAAGTTTGTGGGATAATTAAAGGTTCTACCTGGAACCCTGACAGGTTTTTAAATATTAAAAAGAAAAAGAATAGAATGATATGATGTCTGATATGATCCAATAATATAGAGTTTGTACCCCAGACTTGCTTAGGTAATTCCTATAGTCTTACAGAAAGGTGTTCTTAATGGGTTCTTCAGCTTTTTATAGTGTAAGTAAGTGATGTTAGCTTCCAGAAAAGGATTCTACCTACAATTTTTTAAGGATTTCCCAGCAGAAGGGCAACTGAAGTGCTCAGAATTTTTTTTTTTATGTTTTTATTTTATTTGAGTGTTTTAATAAATCTATCCATGACACGCCCACTTTCATCGACGTTTGCCTTGTTGCTAGCTTTGATATACATATTCAAGTAATGGTATGGCATTGTCAGTGTTGAAAAGTCATTTTTCTCTTCAGAAAACCGCTTCATCAGATCCCAGCCTTCATTATTTTGACATTTCGTGTCTAATGAATGTAATAAACGAGGACGGTACAATGGTCTACCGTACGTAGTATGATCGTATTGTAGTATGTGCGTGTGTCATGAAGGAGCGAGGTCATTTCCTAAAGGCAAAAATAACTTGTCCAAATGACGTTGTGAATTCCACAGATGTCATTATCTGACGACGAGGTCACCACTCTTTGTTCAAGGCTAAACGCTAGCTTGCATCTGGGAACTCAAGATTACGTCAGGAAACGTGTGTAACCTGAACGGAGGGGGGAAAAAAAATCCACTTCATTTTCATTTCTTGTTGTTTATTTCAGTTCATGATGTCCGGCTGGGCGACGACGTTCACGTGGAAGTGTGACCTCATCGACATCTCGACCAGCCCACAGACTCTCAGGGTAAACCTCAGCGTCTGCTCGTTACATATCCACGGATTTATCCTTTATCGCCTCTATAAAGTAATTCAGAACAGGAACTACATTGTTTCCCGAATGCTGCACAGCGTTAAATGTAACTATAAAGGGATTAAAAAGGTGCCATACTTTAATGTTGACATTTGTAATAGGTGGTGTGTTGTGAAAGGAATAACACACTTGGGGACGTGCTGTTGGAGGACAATAATCAGCTTGTGATCAGTACCTCCACCCTGTCCCTCGGTGTTTGACTCTAACAGTGGTTTATTTGTGTCTCGCGGTATGAAAAGTGCGTCGGAGATTACAGTCGGATGATTTGGTTTTTGCTTTTTTATTTCTACAGATGATTCGAGTGGCCTGGTTGTTCTACTTTTCAAAATATGTTGAACTTCTAGACACGGTAAGGACTATTCTTCTCCGTCGGCGCGTTTGATCACCCTGTGTCCTGTGTGCTCTTTCGCTCTTCTGTAGTGTTCACTGATCTCTGGACTTCTTTTTCGGGGTTGTTATAGAAGTACAGCTGGAATATTTAACATTTTTGAATTTAATGCATTACCTCTTGTGCTTAATATGAAATGTAATGTTTTTTTCCTGAATATTCTATACAGTGTTTGCTTTGTTCTTCATTCATGTTTGTGTTCATGTGTCCGTTCATGTTCTGCCCCGCAGGCTTTCTTTGTGCTGAGGAAGAAACACAGTCAGGTGACTTTCCTGCACATCTTTCACCACTCGGTCCTGCCCTGGAGCTGGTGGTGGGGCATCACGCTCACGCCGGGTCAGTATATAATCTTGTCTCTTAATACTTTTGGGTTTTTAATGCAGGGCAAATAAAGGAACATCTGCTTGAAAAAATGTATTCATTCATTCATTTATTTATTTATTTATTTATTACCAACAGGTAGAAATTAGTTTCTCTCGGTTTCTTACTACGAAGCACATATTTAATGACGAGGGTCCTAAACAGTTTAATAACTAAATGACTCGATGACTCTGGTTCCTTCCTTGGAAATTCACCCTTTATCCGATCTCTACGTCTGCTTGTGTTTCCCAGGGGTTTGCTCTCCTCTCATTATAATAAGTTTATCCGGAACCCTCCGCACCCCCTCGGGATACGGACTGAGCATGGGACGTTTTGGATTGTGATCATATTTGCTTAGCACTTTTGTGTAGTACACCAATCCTTGGCCTTAATACTCCCAAACCCCAGCTCCAACCTCTTTCATATTTTCATGAAATATTTAATGAGGGTGGGTTTTTTTTGCCTTCTATTAAAGATATTTTTACCCATATCTTACCGGTATTTTCAATTTCTTGAAATTTTGTGTCTGTATTTGGAATTTTATGAAAATTTTGCGGGATTTATCTATCTATCTATCTATCTATCTATTTATTTATTTATTGGCAGGGATGGGGGGGATTTCATGATGAAACCTAAGTGGGGGATACCTTTCCTCCCTGTTTGTTAAAAACCAGCAGAACTCGGTGTGTTAATCATGTTGTGGATCAGTTACAGAATCTAATCAGTTCATCTGCTGGTTAGTGACCATCCCATACAAACCCTACAAACATCACCTACTCGTGCTTGAGGTCACACACACTCAAAGTTTTGTTGGACAAACCAAAAACAATGTTTCAGGTATTAGAGGTGGTAAAATCCCCATTGGGGGGTGGGGGTGGGGGTACAAACTTAGTCATCCATCCACCTAAAGTATGAACAGGCTTTGTGTATGGAAGTGAATTCTCCTGGGTTTTCGACAGATTACTGAAATCTCATGATGTAACGCGTTTCTTGCCGTGTTCACACTGTATAACTCCGCCCCTCTGTTTCTGAATCCCAGCCGGAGGAATGGGGTCCTTCCACGCCATGGTGAACGCGATGGTTCACGTCATCATGTACACCTACTACGGCCTGTCTGCAGCCGGGCCGCGCTTTCAGAAGTTCCTGTGGTGGAAGAAATACATGACCGCGATCCAGCTGGTGAGTGTGCTTTATATTGCATTACATCTATATGGTCTTGGTATCCACCTAACCCTGACCCTAGTTGATCCACAGAGCTGATCTTATTCATCCTCTTTGTTTTTTTTTTTTAAAGTTTGTTTTATTGGGTTTTGAGGAAATTCAAGATTCCATCCATTCAATATTTAGAGAAAGCAGGGAAAGAAATATGATCAAAACAACCCCACTGTTCTATGAAAAAGGAGAAAGAAAGCGTACGAAATTTAGAAATCATGGAAATTTTTAGAAATTTAAGAAACTTAATCTAAAGCTGGTAGTGAAACTTGGGCACACAGCCCCCAACTCCCACCAGCAACCTTTTAAAAAATTTTAATAAACAAAAGATCCCTCCGTCAGAGATGTACCTGAAATTAGTCCTTTCAACAAATTTAAGAAAAGAATCTGAAACTTTCCAGTATTTCTTTAAAGACCCTTTCACAGACAGTCTCACTTTTTAAGGTTGAAGAAACAGCAGAACATCCTTAATCCAGTGTGTACGAGTAGCCGGAGCTGTAGAGGTCCATTTTGTTAACTTCAACCTTCTAGCTAGTTGGGTGGCAAAGCCTGGTGCCTCCGTTTCAGATGAAGATAAAGCAACTGATGATGGAAAACCCCCTAACAAGCGAGGTCACGGGCTGACGAAGCGCCATCAGAAATCTTAGCCGACTGAGCTGTGGTGTAATGGACCGATGTAATATCCCACACTGAATAAGACAATGTTTCGCACCAACAGATGAATTATGAACCCGGGTAAAAATTCCTGCCTTATTCATCTTTAAGATCCCCAATGATGGTCAGTCTGTTTTTTGTGGGTGGGGCACAACGCGGTGTGATGTAACTATTCAGTGTTTTATTCCTCTCGTACCACGCAAATTCTCCAAGGATTACAATTTTTAATTTATTAAATGGAAACTTTGACTTGCCTTTTAATGTGGTGACATGACACCTGAGGAACAAGTTACTTCCTGTTATCACTTGCATTTTAACAGCTATCTCCTCCTGAGACCTGAAGTTTAATGGCGTGTGCCTTGTCCTTACTCTTCACTGTTTCTCTTTTTTCGTAACTCGGAACTATTCAACTTGATCATTGTCCCCAAAGAGGAAGAAGTTTGGGAAAAGAGTAATACCCAATGGTCCTCATATGAGGATCTTACAAGGAAATCCACACAATGTAGTTTGGGGGAAAATGTGATGTCCTCTGGAGGACACTGGGGTCTCAGGAGGACATACAGTCATTGCCTCGCAACACATGTAAACTCCTCGGTCCTGAAGATGTTTGAAGAGCTCCACCTGTTAAAGAATGAACAAAAAAAAGCTTCAGTACAAAACTAAAGATCGTTGTGATTAAACCAGATTCAAGTCCAAGTTTATGGCTGCATTTTGGACAATTGTTGATCTGATTTTTATTTATTTATTTATTTATTTATTATTCTGGTTGGAGCAACTAGAAATTGGTGACACTTTTTCTTTTATTATTAATCCATTTCCTGTTTGGTTTCCACAGATTCAGTTTATTGTGGTGTCTGTCCACATCTCTCAGTATTACTTCATGGAAGACTGCGAATACCAGGTGCCCATATTTATCCACCTCATCTGGATCTACGGCATGCTCTTCTTCATCCTCTTCTCCAACTTCTGGATCCAGGCTTACGTCAAGGGCAAGCGACTGCCCACCGCCAGCGGAGGCAAAGCCAAGCAAAACGGCTGCGCTAACGGCACCGAGGAGGCCATGTTGGCTAACGGTACACACCTGGAGAACGGCACTGTGCACTACACAAATGGGTTTGCTGTGAACGGAAAAGTAAAGGAGGTGTAAAGGAAAAGGAGGACAAGGAAAGACGATGCCGGCTAGCACTAGCAGAGCTAGTGTGATGCACTTGATGAGAATGATCGACGTTCCTGGTTTTGTGGATGTTCTTTGTGAGATCACACGGGAGATGATGAGGCACGTGGCTCTTCGCCTCCTTTATAGTTTTGTTTTTTTGTTTTTTTTTTGTATTTATTTGCCCACGGTGCATGAAGACAAGGAGGTCCAGCTTCACAGGTGTCACGGTGATTTTTGTATGTTCAGCACGTATGATTCTCCCGGTTTCTCCAGACCATGCATCTGCATCGAGTACGACTGTAAATAAATACTTGTGCAAAGTTAGGTGGTATGGATGAAATGACTTTTTTTTTTTATTGTGTATAACTTAAAAATAAAACACTTTTATATTAAAAGTTGGAAAAAAAATATTCATGTGAAGCGCGCCTCCTGGGCATATCTGAAGGTCTGTTCCAGACCGTAGTTTGGTTTTTGTACTTTGGATTTTAGGATGGAAATATGCTTGAATGGTTTAACAGGCCATGATTTTTATTTATTTATTTTTGGCCAAGGCTAGCTAAAGCTATACTCCAAAAACGCACTGGGGCGTGAATATACCAACATTGCGTCTGGAGGCGGAGTTTTCACAACCGATGTGGTGTATGATTGACAAGTGAGTGCAGGTTTCTTTGGTCGGATTGTGATGTGGACCACCGTCGTCCGTCCAATTTCATGAAACTTCTCGGGTCATGTATGAGATGTTTTAGTCATACATAAAGTGTGTTTGACTTTGAGGTTAAACATTGAGTCACTGTTCAGTTTTTTTCATGCCGAGTTGCTTCAGTTCAGCTGTTTATAGCCCCACTCTGTACGATTCCTCCACCTCAATGCCCCTTTCTTACCCCCGTCCTCTTCAAGTGTGTTAGAGCACACAGTGGCTGTCAGGTGCCTGTAGTGTACTTCACACTTCCTTGCATTTTCTGAGCTATATAATAAGAATGATCCTCCATTTATCAACAATTGGCTTCTCGAGGTTGTTTTCCAGCACCAGCCAACACTCCTTCCTCTTCTTTCTTGTCCTTCTGGTTCCATATTCATGCTGCTCTCTAGAGGTTTGTCCATTCTGGGCTACTGTATCGGTGCAACATGGTGACTCCGTAGCAGTGGACCCACTCCCTATGTAGATATAAAAGGCTTATTCTAAGCTTACAAAAACATGATTCATAGGTGCAGGTACAGTAATGAAACCAGTTTTTGCTAATTATTTCCATAGGTACTATGGAATGTGTACTCCAGCTCTCACATCTATACACACACACAACAGCTTGCATAGAGGACCTTTACAGACAGGATAAATACACCATGGGGCTGTTAGTCACGTTGCTTCAGCAGATTGTCCTGTCACTTCCCAGTGATTATCTTCTTATAACAGCATGTACTGATGTGTTATTTATACTCTTATTTAGATTAGAGCAGTAATTTATTTTTCTTCCATAGACTTGGAACATCCACTGCAGTCTGTTAAAGCACTGACAGTGGAGACTCCTTCCATAAATTAACAGCACTCAGGTCATAAATTTGTTTTAAACCTTTACTGAATATCAGAAAAATTTCTCCAAACTTGTTTTATGCCCATTGCTCATTTTACTTCATTCCATTCTGCAAGGCAGCATTGATTTTTAAAGCATCTCTAAAATACTGAACATTAAATATTACAACATAAAACCATAACATTTGATACAAAAGGAAAAAAAATTAAAATCCAAAATAAGTCCCTGTGCATGCATTAAAAAAAAACTAGAAGCACATTTTAGAAATTGAATGAAAAACCAAAACACAAAACCTTTATTTGAAATTTACAACAAATTTGTACACAACTTGGTGGCTTGTAAATGTAATTAAAAACACTGGTTCGTTATCGGATGTGCTGCTGGGTGAGGCTGCTGCTGTTCGAAGGCTTGGCTTTTTTGCTGGGATCTTTCTCGAAACTCTTCCACAGCCGGATGGTTTCGTCCGAGCTGATGGACGCCAGGATGGAGCCGTCGGGACTGAGGGCCATGTTCAGGATGCGGCCTTCGTGCCCTGGAAACCGGAAGAACAAAAAAAGAGTTGGACATTGTAAACATGGGGAATAACCTAGCAACTGTCGCTTTCACATGAAATCCAAAACAGACCTTCGAGCTCAGCCACTTTAGTGAGTGAGGGATATTTCCAGATAAAGATCTTGTCATGTGCGAAACCGTGACCGGAGACGAGCTCTTTGTAGTTCGGTGCAAACACCAAAGATGAGACCTGAAAAGAGCGAATAAATGTTAACATATCGATTGTTGCAACTACAAACAAACAGTTTCCTCATAAGTCTCTTATTAAAGGAAGTAAAAGAAAGTTGTCATTTTACAGAGAAACCACAAAAAGCAAAACTTTGGTCCTGAAGAGGTCAGAAAACTCCACCCCTATTACAAAGCACTGACACTGGAGACTCCTTCCAATCACTGTTAAACGTTTCATCACACAAGTCACCATATATTTGATTAAAATCACGCTGACAAATCACAATCCAGAACTCGACAGCGCCAAATTCCCCCTCACCTGACTCAGAGTGTCCCAGGAAGTGACGCACGAGCCGCTGTTGACGTTCCAGATGCGAATGTGGCGGTCGCTGGTTCCTCCTCCTGAGGCCAGGATGCTCGGTTGCCATGGACACCACGCCAACGCCTGCGCACGAAACAGGACGAGCGTTACAATTCAAACAAATCTTCTGCATGCACGGCGTCAGTGAAGATCATCCATTTGGCTATTTGGTCATTAAATTATTGGTGTAAAATCTACATTAAGGCGTGGATTCTGTGCCCCACACCCACCTTCACGGCTCCTTGGTGTTCGGTGAACGAGTGCACGGGCGTCTGAGCTCCGCCCTGCATGCTAGACCAGATGTTCACCAGGTTGTCGTTTCCGCCGCTGGCTAGATAGCGACCGTCGGGTGACCAGGTGAGGCCGCAAACCTCCTGCGTGTGACCCCTTAGCGTGGACAAGTGATGATTGGCTACACGGACGTCATGGTGGTGGATCAAACCAGATCTGGAACCACTGCGATGGAAAGGAGAGGAAGTGAGAAAGCAGCAAAATACAAAACCCTCTCATTTAATAAAGAGAAACAGCCCGGTTAATGTCCCCATCCTTCACTCTCTTCCCTACATGAACTTGGCCTGTTTAATGTGCACAAGGTTTATTTCTGTCTGTGGGGAAAAAGAGAGCTGATCTGCAGCGCTGTAGAGTTCAATCCTGACGCCGCCGCAGAGGGCCACGCCCAGGGGTCAAGAGAGCAAAGCTTGCCTGGGCAGGTCAACCACAGCGACACTAGCCAAATCACGGCCATCTGTGACCTCATGCACATGCGTGTGTAAGGTCAGATGGAGCCTTCATTGGTGTTCCTCTGCCCCAGTGCACCAGCAATACAGCCAAGGCATGAGCGTGACTGCTGAGATGATCTGACTTACCTGGACAGGACGTGATCGTTCCAGTTCAAGCAGCTGACTCGGGCACGATGACCATCCATACTGCGTAGGCGCTTCTGGCTATGAACGTCCCACAGCTGCAGGGAGGGGAGCAGGAATTAACGCCACCAGGCCTTAAAAAGCATTCAGGGCTCAAACCTGGAGCATGTGATCCGTACCAATATTGTAAAAGAAATCGTGAGGGCCTTCACTTTTGGACACTTGATAAATGAAGCCAGAGATCTTAAATATTAAGAATTCTTCATTCTAACGCAATACAGCAGGTCCTCACTTTACGACGTTTCGTGGTTACGTCCACTGCCATCTCAAATTTATTAAGAAAGTCTTGTTCCATCATTCCGAAGTACGTTAAAACAAATTTCTTGCGGGAACTAGTTGGCAAGCGGACGAATACGTAGTCATGCGGCGCTATACGAGGAAGACGGCTTTGTTTACATTCACCAGACATGGGTACTTGTGTACATTTGACATAAGTCACGCTTTTTTTTTCTTTTTTAAATTAAATTTTTTTTTTAGGTTGCTCAAATGGATCCATGCTGTTTCATGATCCATGACATTGTTGTTATTGTTGTGGCCAGTTGCCCGGAGGCTCTCGGAACCCCAGGATTCTCTCTGTGCTGATATGTAAATGAGTGTGGCGTTCAGGATCAACCTCTCAACCAAACCTGACAGAGTTCAAACAAACCCTGAGCACAAACATACAGACCAATCATGACCGAGTCATTTGCCATGTCAGCCAATCAGCGGGAGGTCTTTGCAAGGTGCAGAGCTACTTTCACCGCCGTACCTTTTCGTTACCTAGTCGGAGATCCAGGTGCTGTAGCAGGCTGTTTTAACATTAAACAGTATGCGAGTTCTGACGTACAGCGAAAATCGCGTTATGTCACACCGTAGGAACGGATTTCCCATGCAAGTCGAGACCCCACGGAATTAAAATTGCATGTAAGGGTTTGTTTCCAAACTGAACCAAAAAAAAAAAAAAAAAAATCCCTGAGTTACAAAAACTTACGCTGTTTACTTTGTACTCATGTGAAGGTCAAATATGTTCATGCCATATTTACCATAAGCCACGCCCACAAAATGCCATGAAACAACGCTTGGACAGCCAAACACAGCAGCTTTTTTTTTTGCAACAGTACAAGAGCTCCTCAAACACATGAGCCAAATCTTCCAGTAATGCAGCTCAGCTATGGCCAACCCACACGGAGAACATGCAAACTTCACACAGAAAAGCGCCCAGGTCGACCCCGGGGATCGAACCCAGGACCTTCTTGTTGTGAGGAGACGGCGCAAACCACCCACTGTGCCGCCCTCCTGCAAACCACTTACAAATAAATCCCGATATCCAACTCCCCCCCTAATTTGACCCCTGACAACAAAACAGTTTTCCCACCTGTAACACTTAAAACTATTTTGCATGCTTTTTTTTTTTTTACCTCCACTTTGCAGTCGCTCGTCCCGATGGCCAAAAAGTTTCCGTCTTTGCTCCAGGAGACGGAGGAGATGTAGCCGTTCTCCTCCTCCATCTTTTTCAGCAGCACGATCTGCCCCACCGCAGCGTCCCACAGGTACACGTACTCCGCAAGAGCCACGGCCAGGATGTTCAGTCTGCCCCAGTCCATCAGATTCAGATCTGAGTGAAAGCGTCAGTGAACAAGTCCAATCAACAGCAGTGTCCATGTAATCCCCAGTCATGTAGACCCAGGGTGGGCAACCCAGTCCATGGAGGGTCATTGTGAGGGCAGGTTTTTGGAGTGACATCTCAATCAGCCAATAATAAAGCTGTGTAGAGCTGTGGGAGGAGTCTATTTTTAATTAATTGTTGATTGAAGGATCATCCCAAAACCCTGCACCCACACCAGCCCTTCATGGCTCAGACCCCTGGTCTAGACTGAAACTTGGAGGTCAGAAGCAGACCCAGCATTACAGACACTTACAGAAGTCGTTCCTGAGCTCAGGGGCATCGAGGATCCTCTCTGGGACTGAAGATATGTAGCGGGTCTTCTTCAGCGAGACGGGCGTGGGAACCTGGCTGTACAGAACCTTCAAGTTGTTCTGGTAACCTGTAAGCACAGGGGTCTCATTTCATTCCTGTTCCTTTAATAAAAAAAAAATTTAAAAAAAAGTCCACTGTTTGTGAGAGATATGCGACACGATAAGCACATCCTGACCTTCAGGGGCGTTAAGAGGCTTTCCTCCGAGATGCAGGATTTTGGCCTCCTCAAGGTCATATCCATTCAGAGTCACGGACCAGGCCTTCTGATTGGTTTGCTAATATTTTAAACAAACATCGAGAAATCAGTTCAAACCCACGCACACAGATCAGGAGTATGCGCTTTGGGACAGGGGACTCACTGTGGATGGCGCTGGTTCCTCGACCGGCTCGTTCTCCTTCGAGATGAGGTAACTCGCCACGTCCATCTGTTTGGCATTCCTGATGGGGATGAATCGGTCCCCTCCAGCCTTTGAGGGTGTGTTTTGGGTCTTACCGTTCTTCCCTGTTTAGATACGTTACAAAGGATACAACTGAAAATAAGCATTTAGAAATGACATGAGAAGAAACTTTAAGGGGGGGGGCTCCCACCTGGTGTTTTGTTTGGCGTTTTGGACATGCTCAGAGACCGGTTGGCACTTTTGCTCGGAGACAGGCTACTCGTGTTGGCCGATGTAGACGTGCTGGCTTTCCTCTGCCACCGGGCCATCGGGGCGTTTGTGATGGGCATGTCCAGCTTCAACAAGCTCTGCACATCGTTCTCAAAACCAAAGTGAGCCATGAGTGAAGGCCACGTCTGAATTACTGAAGGAGGGAGACACACACACACACACACACACACACACAGAGAGAGAGAGACACACAGAGAGAGAGAGAGAGAGAGAGAGAGAGAGAGAGAGAGAGAGAGAGAGAGAGAGAGAGACACACACACACGGAGAGAGAGAAAGAGAAACACTTATTCATACCAACTTAGTTCAGTAAGAAGTACATGAAGATACTCAAATGGGGTGTGTGTGTGTGTGTGCGCATCAATTGTACACATTAATTTAAAAAAAGGATTCTCATGCATTAGTTTTTCTTACTTAAAGAAAAAAATCTGGAGCAAATTGTTAAGAACTATTTGAAATTATTATTATTATTATTATTATTATTATTATTATTATTATTAAATTTATTTTTAATGTACTACGTAGGGAACTATTTAAGGCGAGTCATGAAGCAAGAGGTTGCATTGGTGTTTG
>JAQMCW010000018.1:16269413-16282395 GCA_030068335.1 Chrysichthys cranchii
TGTGTGTGTGTGTGTGTGTGTGTGTGTGTGTGTGTGTGTGTGTGTGTGTGTGTGTGTGTGTGTGCGTGTGTGTGTAGGTAATGGATGGCCGGAAGTCCACAGGAGGTCGTTTAGAGGTCAGGGTTCGTCTCCGAGAGCCGCTGAGTGGTCAGGACATGCAGACAGTCACTGAGCGCTGGCTGGTTCTCGACCAATCACACGTCAGTGTCATAGCGCTCTCATAACACCCACTTATAATGCATTATTAACTCTAGTACTGAGTGAATATAGACTCTGTCCTTCCCCATCTCTCTCTCTCTCTCTCTCACTGTGTCTCCATTTTTCGGTTGACTTTTTCACTCTCATGTAATTTATGTGTAAAAGTTATTGAACATGACTATATAAATAATTACTAATGAGAAAAAGATCATTAATGGTAATTATTGGAGCTGTGCACTGCTTCCTGAGACGTTCCTCTGTCTTTGGTCTCCTCAGTAGGTCTGATCTTCACTCGGACTGATGTGCCGTGATGTCACACTCCGACACACTGCTGCTCCTCGTCCTGTGTTACAGAAGCTGGGGCAAAAACGTCACACCTTCACACCAGAACCACACACAGACCTGTTGACATGTTCTGGCGACCTTAGAGAGATGTAAAACACACACACACACACACACACACACACACACACACACACACACACCCTGGGTGATTCACATTACACCGTGGGATTAAATGAATGGGTTAAAACACACACACACACACACACACACACACACACTTGTATAGACTGTTCTGAACTGGTGTGTAAATCTGAAACGTTGTTTGCGATTTGCGAAGTGTGGCTCAGTGACGTTTAACCCGCACTTATGCACTAATACCAAAGCGATCGGTGTAGCTGGAACACGACGTGATGCGATCATTTAACCTGCTGTTTTATAGCACAACACTGCTGTAACTTTAACGCTGAATGGATTTATCTATGCAAAGTGTTCGTGTCGATTCCCTCAAAGCCCTAAATGATTTTATAAACTCGTTTGTATGTCACAAAGCAAAATTCGCTGCATGGAGAGACACGGGTTTAACCACACGCCAAAGCCATAATCCGCATTCACGCAAACCGAAGCGAAGACGCGTATTTATTCAAGATTAAAAGCACTGCTAAGCTTGCATCTAATGTGAAAGCTCTTATTCCAGGTTTGTTTTTAGTTAGTTTTTTTTTTTTTTTTTTTTTTTTTTTGACGCCCCCTTATCCACTTCCACAATTCCAGACCATCATCATGGAAAGTGCCATGAAATTTTTGAAGCGCCACCTGCAGGACTGGAGCACTCGCCAGTTGAGAGCTCATGTAATGTTTGTAATGTCGTGAAGTGGTTTAATGTTCTCACAGAACGCTCCCAGGTGTCGTCTTCATGTTGGGTATGCTGAGGCGTTAAGGAAAGTCTCGATGTTAGCTTAAGTTTACATTCGTTCGTCGACTGACCGTGTGTTTGTTCACTCTAGCAAAGTTTAAACCGTTGCTCCAATCATAACTCATAATAAATAACTAATTTGCATAAAACGGGGGGAAAAAGGTAAATTGTTGTAGCAGCGCATCACAAAACATACTCAAAGATTGCTTGCTAGTGTGAACAGATGGTTCTATAGGCAAATTTTTTGGTGTACGTTATTGTTGTTTTTGCATTTTGGAGAACTCCTACTGTTCTTCTGTTCTTCCTTCATTCACTCATTTGTTTTCGAATGTAGGGAGCGTACCATTTTTAAACTTGGTGGAAGTGGGTTAGGGCGCGTCATTAATGTCCGGATGAGACGCGCGCACTGCTCTTCTTGCACTTTGAGGTCGTCTCGCGATTGGGGTTCTGTTGCTCTTCAGGCTGTTTATAGCCAAGTTTACGTGTAAACGTGCCGTGCAAACCAGACACTCTCCTACTTATTATTATAATTATTAGTATTATAATGATCCGTGTCCAGTTTTCACTTTGGATAGTATATATAATGTTGTCCTAGTCTTGCCAAGCTAAGTGGTTGCCATGGAAACGTACTCTGTTTTAAAAATCGCTTTCACTCCTCACCTTTAGACGTGTGCTGGTGATCGGTTATACGATATATTGCAATATCTAACGCACACTATTATCACGAGCACTTCCAGATCACAAGATTGAAGGTTAAAATGGGAACTTTTGGGAGAAAGTGTGTTACCGCGGTAACCTTGTAAACCGTGATGAAACGCTACGTAATTGTCGTGAAGACGTCACCGAGACCAAACAGACATGCCGGAAGTTCTGACTGTGCTAAATTTAATAATAGTAATAATAATAATAATGATAGCTATATTCATTTAATTTATGCTTTTAGTCCGTAGTTTCACTGAGCTTCGCAGAAAAACTCAAATGTCCGTGGTGTTTGGTGTCTGAAGCTAGCGTTCAAAAAACCGCTGACGCAAAATGTAGCTAACAACTCACGGTGTGTCACCCAAAGTCTTTTATTTATTTTTCCTCGTTAATACACATCCAAATCTTCACTTATGTGTTGTAAACAATTTCATTCATCTCCGTTATCTGCTCTGCTGTTAAATTTTGGGAGGCGGGGCTTAGATGGGGCGGAGTCATAGGAGTGAAAGCTGAAGGGGGAAAAAAAAGTCCTGTAAAAATTTCAGCATTCTGGTACACTGTGAACACGGGTGTGGGTTAGCACTTTGTTTTGGTGTCATTAACCTTGTAACTTCTTCAGGGAAAAGAAACCTAAAGACTCCAAACACGGCAGTTTGTTTGTGGATATTTTTGTTTCTGTAAGTACTGATTTATGCTGAGAGATCATTTCACTACTTTACTGTTCTTCCATTTCAAAGTTTTATTCAAATCTCAAGTGTTTTTTTTTCTTTTCTTTTGCTTAAAAGTGAAAGTGCCACCGCTCATCGTACGGCAGTAATCTGCTATATTGTCACTCCTTGTTCCGATCATCAGTACGATGCCATATTTCTCAGTAGGGAGCGATATTTAAGTCTATCTGAACGATCCCTTAATTTGGACAGCACATCTCCGCCTCAGGGAGAAACAATCCCATAATTCTGTTCTAAAAGATGCTGTTCTGGGAACCGAAGACTGGTACGTACGTGGATCTTCTACACAAAGCACAGACACAAATGGAGCTGGAATTAAATAACTGTGTATGTGTGGAAAGCATCGACGTGAGCAAATGATGTTTGGTTTCTCTGAAAGCTTCGTAAAGTAAGCTGAACGCTGGATTTTTCAGACTGTTGTAGAACGTTTGTGAATTAAACTTCTTTTAACAATAAAGATTTAAAAGACGCACTTATGGTTTTTCTCCTAAATGTTCAGGGTATGATGATAACCCATGTGTGTGTGTGTGTGTGTGTGTGAGATTCTTACCGCTAGGCCACTCGCTTTTCGTTCATGTGAGAGATCTATATAAACCAGGTGAATGCGTGTGAGTATTTTTGTAGGTTGTGTTTCAGATGATGGATCACCATCCAGGCAGCGAGGTCATAGAGGCAGTATGAGCTCATGTGTTTGTTAACAAACTGATCATTATTTCTTGCTCTACACGTTTACCTCAACTCAACCCAGTTTAAATCCATGTGTCTGTTAAACCTGTGCATTTTAGTGACTGGCATGTAGTGAAATTGGAAGCCTCAGATCTTGACTTTGGCGTGTGATGAGAAGTTCAAACTTGTATTTCTGTCTTCGTCTTTGGCTTCTTAAACTACAGTGTGAATTTGGGACAAATTGGAGGTGGTCAGATTTTTGTTTTTAGCCCCAAAAAACCCAAAGCCTAACCCCTTACCGGTTTTTTTTTTTTTTTTCTTTCTTTTTTGGGGGGGTGAAAATTTAGATTTTCTCCAATTTGTCCCAGATTCACATCACAGATAAGGTGACGTTCCTATCATGCTCCAATGCTGGTCCAATTTTCAATATATTCCAGTCCTTACAACAAACCTTAGATCTCGGCTTTGGTGTTTGACAGGAAGATCAAATTTGGATTATTGTGTTAGGCTTGACCTCCTTAAACCACGGTGTGAATTTAGGGAAAATCTAAAAATGCTGGATGTTTCGTCCATTAAAACAGTAAGGAGTCTGTTTTTTGGGCAAAAAAAAAGGATTCTCTGATTTTCCTGAAATTCACACCATAGATTAAGGTCGTCACGACTAAGACAGGAATCCAAGTTTGATGTTCCTATCTCACTCCAAAGCCGAGAGCCGAGGCTCCAAATTTCAGTATATTTCATTCATTTTAGTGACTGGCAGGTACTGAAATTGGGAGCTTCAGATCTCGGCTTTGGAGTGTGATGAGAAGCTCAAACGTGGATTTCAGCCTTTGTCTTCAGCTCCTTAAGCTACAGTGTGAATTTGGGGAAAAATTGGAGAAAGTCAGATTTTTCATCCCAAAAAACACAAAGCCTAACCCCTTACTGTTTTTTTGGGGGGAAATTTTTATTTTCTCTGATTTCCCTGAAATTAACGCTGTATCTTAAGGAAGTCAAGACTAAGACAGCAATCCAGGTTTCACGTTCCTATCACGCAACAAAGCCGAGATCCAAGGCTCCTACTTTCAACATATTCTCCTGAATCCTAAATTCTGTGCCTTGTTTCTGACCCGGTTCAATCACACTGTCACAACAAAGCAGGAGGTGTTGTTTTTTTTATTTTTATTTCCTATGCACGTGCAGATCTTGGAGTCACTGTTTCAGATGATGTTTTACATTTTCTCAGTTCTATGTAAATTAGGTACAGACTTAGACAAAAATTCATGTGTGAATGTTTAATATAAAATGTATTATTTTTTTATGTCACGCATCTTATTTACATTTGCACAACTTTTGTTTGTTTATTCATCTTCTGCCACTTAATCCTGTTCAGGGTCTTTGGGGGGAAGCTGGAGCCAATCCCAGCTGATTTCGGGTGAGAGGCGGGGTTACACCCTGGGCAGGTCACCAATCACTGCAGATGTTGAAATATTTCTGTTAAAATGTAGCATCATGGATTTCACACACACACACACACCCACCCCAGATCAGAAGGTTTTTATTTTACATATAATACAGCTT
The DNA here is from genome assembly GCA_030068335.1 of Chrysichthys cranchii. NCBI lineage: Eukaryota > Metazoa > Chordata > Actinopteri > Siluriformes > Claroteidae > Chrysichthys > Chrysichthys cranchii. The sequence continues at coordinate 16,274,460 of JAQMCW010000018.1, forward strand.
TTTCATAAAGTCTCCGTTTTATTGACAAAAAACAAAAACAAACATGAAGCAGATTAACACTTCTTTTTGGCTTTTCATGTTTTATGTTTGAAACTTTTAGACCCACATCATGATTTTTCCTTTCATGTTTCATTTCATTTTATTTCAGTTCGTCTCCGGACCCTCTCCTGTCACACGTATGCGAATATTTTTTACAAACTGTGTAACATGTCACTTGCTTAACAATGTTTCCCACTTTCTGTGACCGAAGCTCCCAATCTCGGCATGCATGCAGATTTTAAATAAAGAAACCAACATTTTGCATCAACAGCTTCTTGTACAGGAAATAATAAAAACAAACACAAGCCTTCAAACAGACGTGAAAAGTAACAGTGTTGCTTTGAGCTGCATCAAACGAGGAGAACAAAAAAACACATAACTAACAGTTTGGATGTAAAGTGCGGCGCTAAAAGAAACTCTTCAGCAATTCGGATTCTGATTCTCCAGACCTTTCAGATTCGCTAAACTCAGGGATGTTGTTCCGGGATAAACGAACAAACAAACAAAAAAACACATCAGACTTTTGTTTTAACAATTAAAAAAAACTAAAAAAACAGAAAGAACACCATGTTATCGTTTCAAACTCTCACCTTTGTCGAGCGAGCACTTTCCGAATTTGCTGGAAGGTCTGAAACAATATTTAGTCTCGGTTTAACATGAATATGCATTGTTTCATTTGAATACTTGATTCTGATTGGCTGTCTCTTACTCCACCGTAACCTTTCAGGCTTTGCGCGATCCCGTCAGACCCAGGTTAACTTTGTGACTCTTCACTTCACTTCCTTCCATCATGTTTCATTCCAAACGAGATGTAAATCCTGTAAAGTCCCTACTGTAGTGTTTCTCCGTAAAAGACCTCCACATGATGTTGGGAGAATTTACGGTTTTGACTCAAATACATTCCAGTCGATCTCGCACGTCGTAGCCAATCAAAGCAACGTAATATCGTTAAAGCGTGCTTTACGTAAACGCCATGGCTACCCGGTGAAGGCTTTTTTTTCCCTTCCCTATCACATGACTCTCGAGCAGCGTCTCGTCGGACGACGGCTTTATTCCCAGTGCATTTCTTTACAAATTAAAAGTCTTTTCCCTTTATTATCTCTTCTGATGTCGGGGGAATTAAAGTTCGTTTCGGATCACGTGATCCTCAGACGAAGCAATGGACGGACAGATGAACCTGCAATTTTATCATGTCTTCCGTTCACCTCGTTTTCATTCATCCTTTCACCAGCATTCGTTCATTTCCGGTTTTTAACACGTCCTTGTCGACTTCCCCCCCGTTTCCATCATTTCATCACTGCAGACCTAACTTACCCACAATGCAGTGCGAAAGAAGTGCACAATAAGCTAACTCTGTAACCTGGAACAACAGATTTAGATTTTCTGAATTTGTCTGGTTTTATTCGTCAGTTTGTCCACGACGCCTGGTGGACCTTTATTCTAGTTGCTGGCTAGAAAATTAGCTAAAGAGTATGTTGCCTAGGGCTAGTTAGCAAAGCAACTATTAGCAAGCTGATAAGCTGATGTAGATTTATGGAAAGTTCTTGAATCAATTAGATGGTATGACTCTGTGGAAACTGCTACTTTAGTTAGCAAATTTCTGCACTAGCTTCTTACTTTTAAAAACCAACTATTTAGCAAACAACAATAGGACGTGCTAGCCAGCTAGTTTGTAATTGAGAGTTTGTTTGTAAACCTGTATGGAGATTAATGGAAACTGTCAATTAGCAAGCTAGCTAGTTAGCAACCCACCAACCTCAGAGACATGATTCGGGTACAAATTAGCTGGTTAGCAAATTAGCTGGACAGTCAGAGGTGAATAGGTGTCGGGAAACAGAGTGGATGTCTGATTATGGATTACGGTCACAATCGCATTCACGTGTGGATTTGCTTCGGAAATCTGTTCCCTAACCGTTCTGTGAAATCAGGAATCTGGGTTTGTAAGGGAAGTGGACAAGGGCGTGTTAAAATCTTTTTGGGGATGAATTAGCAAATAGACCTGTGAACTCCTGGTCCTGTTTAATGCTAATGACCATCTCTGTAACAGTCTTCCGTGTGTCACTCAGTAAACACATCGTCTTGGTGTAACATGGTGTAACATTCATCCCCAATCCAACGCTTCAGCTCAGAAAGCTACGTCGCTTCAGCTTTGGAGGAATTTTACTTACAAACAACAAAAAAAGACAAAAACAAACAAAAACAAGGTCCATACTGTTGAAATAAAGCATCCGGTGATTAAAGCTAATAGTAAATAAATCACTCCAAGCAGGACGTCCTGTTTCTCCTTTTGTGCGACTTTTCCCCTCCCCCAGCAGAAAGGTCTCTGATTGGTTAAGTATAAAACCAACAAAAGGAGGCGGATTTGAGAAGTTTTGTTCGAATTAAGCAAGACTTTCTGAAACTAGTCAAAGATTTCCCCAAAGTGGCAAACACACCTGGATCGGCATGGGCGGAGCCTAAGATCAATTTGATCGGCTAATCGCCAGCTTGCTCATATGACGACATCACCAGCTACTATGTGCTGGTTTTAATTTTACAACATAATAGCTACAGAATTTCAGCTAGATTGCTAGCCGTGTTAACACACTGACGTAACATAATGCTAAAGTTGGTAAGCTGTGGAACCAAAACTAGCTTTTTTTTTTTTTTTTTAATGCTAGCCAAGAAGCCGCGTCGAGCTGAAAACCAAACTGGAGGGAAAAAACGAACTAGCAATGGTGTCATATGATCATGTTTACAAATTTAGTTGTCCAATCTTACTTGAGCGTCGCCCCCAGAAAATTTTATTGGCTAGAACAGTTCCCCCTAAAAAAGTTAAATATATTGTATTAATATTTGATTTAGAACAGCATTAAATTAAAGGTGCAGTGTGTCATCATCATTCAAAATGGTACGTTCCTTTTCATACGCATCGCTCCCTCCCCCCACCTTAAAGAAAGGATGCGAGACATGGGCAAGATGTCTTCCAATGTAGGGGCGGAGCTAATATCCAGAAAATACAGAAAATGTAAACAAAAGCCTAAAATATTTCTTTGTCATTTTTAGCCATTAAGAAATATCTAAATATTACAAGCTAACCCCTTAAGTTGCTAGCAAGGTCGCATGTGTAGCTAGCTAGCTGGAAATCTTGAATAATTCTGTACTGGATTTCTATACAAACAGCTTTTTTTAGTGTTAAATACTTGTAGTACGAAATCATTTTTAGATCCTCCTGACATTTTACATCCCAAATTCTCTCAATTTCATTGGTTACCAAAAGAAAAGTAACGTTTTCAGATTTTCTGAACAAGCCTCTTCGCAGCATTCCCCTGAGAACCAAGAATGCCCCGATACCTCCTTCTTCCTCCCATCAAGATCAAAGACCCCCCGGCACTTTCTCTTCTTTCTCTCTTTCTTTTTTGCCCCCAGCAGCATTTCTAGATTTCCACAGTGGAGGAGAAACAAAAAAAAGCACCAAAACTCTGAGATTGTTGGAACCCGGGGCTCCGTTGGAGATGTTCGGAGATGGTTCGTGTGTAAAAATGGTGCATAGGTGATCTGCTGGAATGCCGCCGCTTCCTGTTTGTGATTCCGCAGCATTCAGGTTCTTTGAAGTGCAAATGAAAAAGAGAGGAGGAGGAGGAGGAGGAGGAGGAGAGATGAGGTCGATTTGAATTTCAGGAGGAGAACCTCGTTTAAGTGATGATCTCCAGGATGTAAAAGATGAGCTCCATGACCACGGGACCCTCGCTCAGCTGACACGCCCCGCTGTGGATCACTGGGATCAGGGCGCTGTCCAAATCACTCAGGTACTGAGGGAGCAAGGGCTGTCCGTTACTGCCTGCCAGGTAGCCCACCTGAGAGGGGGCGAGGAGAAACATCTGATCAACACCAATTAGAAGACCTAGAATTTTTATTACCAAACAGTTAAAAACTAAAATACAATTTAAAAAATAAAATAACAAAATAAGCCGTTTCAAAGTTTCTCAGAAATGCTTACATTTTTATTTTTTTTTTACTTTTTAGAAACTGAAAGGAAAAATTACACTTGAATTTCTTTGCACAGCTTTGTTTTTCCCCCCAAACAATCCTTTTCTAAAACAACACTTTCGACTATATTTTAAACCAACTGTTCATCATTTCTTACACTACACATGCACCATAATCTATATCAAATCAAAAGTTGACAGTTTTTAAAAATGTATCCAAAACCCGTGTATTTTAATGACCGGCATGTGTTGAAATTGGGAGCCATGGATCTCGGCTTCGCCGCGTAATGGAAAGCTCAAACTTGATTCCTGTCCTAGTCTCCAGCTCCTTAAGCCACAGTGTGAATTTGAAGAAAATCAGAGAAAGTCCATTTTTTCCACCAAAAAAAAACACTGTCTTAATTTTTTAGCCAAAAAACCCAGACTTTCTCAGAATTTCCTCAAATTCACACTGTACTATAAAGAGGTCAGGACTAACACAGAAATCCAAGTCTGAGCTTCCTATATCACGCTCCACATCCGAGATCCGAGGATCGTCTCAATGGCTGGAACACACTGAAATTGGGTGTCTCGGATCTCGGCTTTGGAACGTGAAAAGAACGTCAAACTTGGATTTCTGTCTTAGTCTCGAAATCCTGAGTCTGTGGTGGGAATTTGGGGAAAATCAGAGAAAGTCAATTTTTTCACCAAAAACAAAGGTGTTTTTTTGGGGCGAAAAACCGGACTTTTTCCTGTTTTCTCCAAATTCACATCAAAGATTAAGGAGCTCGCGACTACACAGAAACCCAAGTCTGAGCTTCCGAGCACGCTCCAAAGCCGAGATCAGAGGCTCCCATTTCAATACATTCCACTCAATCTAGGTGATCCAAACTGCTCCCGAGAACGCCGGCTCCACTGATCAATGTGATCGCTGCTTACCACTCTCGAGGGGGGTTCAGCTGAGCTTCATGCACAGTGTGATCGCTAACCACACCCCTGCTCCAAACTCAAACGCCATCATATACACGTTTCCACTCACTGTTCATCGTTTGTCAAGGATTAGTGCTGTTCACGAGTTCACTCTGGTGTGTGTGTGTGTGCGCACAATACAGCTCAAGCGGCGTTCTTCAAGTGTATAATCCACTCAGTTATTGCACAGAATACATTTTTACATGGTTTCTGACCTGATCCGAGTCCAGCGTGACGCGGAGCCCCAGCTTGGCCATGCCGTCCTCCTTCAGTAGCTTCAGATGAGGACACAGAGCCATGCAGAAGGCTCTCGCTACGTTCTCCGTCAGCCGGCTGTGGTCCGCAGGGTCCCCGTTAGGCTGATCCTCACTCTGGAGGAAAAACACCTGCACAGATGGGGACATGATTTAAAGAACGAAGGCTCAAAAACTAAAAAAACGCCCACAACGTCCACTTTACCTCATAGAACGGCTCGAAGGTTCGGCGCGCAAATAAAAAGACTGCAATTTAAACGAGATTACGGAACAAAGCGTAGCTTAACGTGAGCAGGAACAAGAAAATAAAAGGACAGAAATGAAATGCACCTCGGTCCAGCGGATAACCTTTCCGTTGGCTTTGTACTCGGATCCGTGGAAAATCTTTACACTCGTTATAGACTCCATTGATTTTCCATCAATCGGACTGATCACCCTATAAACACACAAATGTGTCAGCTGTATATTCGTTGGTTAACAGATGTTACACAACACACTTCTTCCTGACTGAAATCATGTTTGTTTGTTTTTTATCCATTCAGAGTGATATTTCATGCACTGCGGAAAGACTTCTCACTTGTGTAATTTTAGAATTTGTTTTTAAAAAAAATGCAACAGCTTGTCATGTTAAAAAAACCCTGCAAAGAAGCATAAACTCCTCTGTCCTGTTAACGCCACAGCTTTACTTCTGATTGCTATAAAGCACTGACACTGGAGACTCCTTCCATGCATGTGACAAAAACACATCTCTCCTGATTGTGAAGAAGTTGTTGCTATAGAAATGAAAATGTAGTAAAACGAGCACATTTATGTAAACCTGTGACTTACAGCTGTGCTCCTGTCAAAGCTGCTGTTCTAGAAATCTAACCAACACCCTCTGATGGAGTTCCTCACCCCTTGTTGAAGTTTAAGTCGTCTTCTGTCCACTGGATGTGGACCTTCTCCTGCGTCTCCTCCTGATCGGCTTTTCCACACACAATGGTGAAATCCTTCATCTCTCTCAGAGCCTGGCGCAGGGCCTCCATCGTCTCTGCTGTGATCTGCACCATCACGCCGTCTGGCAGAGATATCATCATCATCATCCTCACCATCACTGTCCGCCCGAGTGGACATCTCAACGTCCCGTTGTTAAAGAAATTTAAAAATAAACAAAAAACGACCTTCTGTACAGCGATTTTCTCCTTGCGTCACTCAAAACGTTCTATGCTCGTCACCAGTGGGCGTGTCCAACCTTAAATTTAATGCTGGTTGCTATGGTTTTACGTCATGCTAGGTACACTCCAGGCTAGCTACAGGAAACCATACATTTGGTCACAATTTAACACCAAAAACTAAATTCTGGCTGGAAATCTCTTGCGTATAAAACACATCCATGATAATACGTGTTGCATTTCCGCCATTTCTCACATCTGTTTTGTGCGTTATTAGCAAAACTAAACTAATAATGACTAGATTGTTTTTCACTGCTGCACATTTGGAGAAATAAAACCAAAATAATAATCCAGGATATGTATATATGTGTGTGTGTGTGTGTGTGTGCGCGCATGTGGTTAAACATAATATATTGTGGTTTCTCATAACCAAATCAGCAACATGGTGCCAGTCATGAGTGAGAATGCATGATCAGTGCGGGAGAAAAGCAGGAAGAGAAACACAGGTCTGGAACAGTATGCTGATCTCTGTGTGTGTGTGTGTGTGTGTGTGTGTGTGTGTGTGTGTGTGTGTGTGTGCGTATTGAAGAAGTTAAAAGGCTTAATTTAGACACAAATACCGGCATGCTGACCCATATTCACTGACGACGCCCTACCTTCAACAATACTGGTTTTGGCCAGAAACCCAGACGAGGCCTTCAGAGCTCCACTGAAAACGAAGAAACTTGCTCCTGTTACTATAGTAACACAAACAAGAGGGGAGGAATGAGCTAAAATAAAAGACACATAGCCTCAGTGTCGATGAAGGTGAATCCCATTTGCCTCGGACGTGTACTCCACCTTTGCGAGGTTGGTGATGGATGCTGATGGCCTGCGTCTGGTAGTTTCCATCATCGTTCTGCACACACACGAGATGCGAGTCGGCCCGCTCGTTAAAGCATGCTCCCATCGCCAACACGTGCTCGTTCGACTTGTTCATGGCCTTCATGAGCTGAATGAATGAATAAATAAACAAACACGACACACACACTCAGCATGTGCTTAACACACACTTGTGGAACTGAATCCTGAGCGAGCCTCACAGTTTAAGCATAAAAGGTGGAATTTTTTTTTCTTTCGCCAGAAAGTAAATACATAAGTTTCACAATGCTGTCAAGAGGCTTGTAAGGCTTCTGTTCACCTCATTATAGCGGTTGCTGGGGATTTTAATGCAGGTTTTTCTCACTTCCATGTCCACCACCAGACCCCTGACCACTGGTAACGTGTACTGATAGTTCCTGAAGTCCTGAAAACACACACAGGTATATACAGACACACACACACACACACCCGAGGAGTTTAGTACACAAAATCTAATCTAAGTAGGTCTCTTCTGAGACGGATCGATGGATTAATGAACGAACGTCCTCACCGCCAGCAGGTTGATGATGGTGTGACCAGTTTCTCCAAAAAGAGGCTTTCTGAAGCGCACGCTGAAGAGCGGACAGGGATAAACTGTAACACACACACACACACACACACACACACACACACACACACACACACACACACACACATATATATATATACATATATA
>JAQMCW010000018.1:16371305-16384896 GCA_030068335.1 Chrysichthys cranchii
CCTTCTGTTAATCATTTTTGTATTTAGCTTATTGTACTCTGCAAAAGAGAAAATTAAACCTGCCTCCAAATTGATTATACTTTCATGGAAATCCAATTAAAGTAGTATCGGTATCGGCGAGTACACAAATAAAAATACTTGTATTGGTTTGGAAAAAAGTGGTATCGGTACAACCCTAGTTTAAGGTTTAGCTAGCTAGCTTTAGAACTGAAGTAAAGGGGCAGGGCACTAGGACCATGAGGGCTGCATCATAAGGCTGCATCACATGGAGGCGTGTCCTACCTGTCCAGACTGGATGAAGTAGGTGTGTGCCTGAGAGTTGGGCTGGAACGGGAGCTGCTGCTGTGGGATCATCACCATCTGAGAGGACGAGGGGTAGACGTGAGGGGGCGGGACCGGGCGTGGCGGGTTACTAGTCGCCACCCGTGGGGCGTTACTCTGCAAACTGCCCCGGGGGTAATACGACTGGGGGGGGAGGGAGGGAGAGAGATTACAGATTAGTCTTTACATCTGATGAACGGTCAGGACCCAAAAATGAGGAAGGGACGATAAACCGCTCTAAAAACGCCATTTTATAACACGACGCTCTGTAAGAAACCTCCATTTTAAACAAAAATACAACAGCAACACAGAAGAGTAGGAAAAAGAGGGGACACACACACAAGAAAAAAAAACAAATTTTTTTAAAAAAACAAAAAAAAACAGGCTTTCGGTTTAAAAAAAAAAAAGAATTCAAGAAAGACTAATAATATTTGAGAAAATGAGCGTTATTCTAGAGACCTACATGTGCAATATGGTGGAGAAAAATAAACACCGACATCACGATGTTCAAAAAGACTACAGAAAAATCACACTAAAGAACATGTATATACACTAAAAAAAACAAAAAAAAAAACAAAAACCCCTGAGAACGTTAATGTGCTTATTTTGGTAATTTATTACAAAATCAACATCGTATTATCCAGCCATGACATCACGGCCTCCTGTACAGGCTTCAGCCACAGTGTACTATCCAGCATTCAAGAAACAAATAAATAGGCAAATAAATAAAATAAATAAATAAAAATCATCAAGAGCCCACACATCTCAGGACGATGAGAATTTAAAGGAAAAAGAAAAACCCCAAACAAACAAATAAACAAAAGTCAAGTTCTCCTTCATGTTCTTGCAACCATGAATATAAACAAATGAAATAAATAAAGATTCATTTATTTGGCTCTAGCCTCATCGTGTACAGAAGCCCTGAAGCGCGAAGCGATCGTGACTCGTATCCGATTTCCCTCGTTGTCCTTTAACCGGAACACCCCGCACTCGTTGCTCATTTTAGCCCAGTATTACTGGGATGACAAAATTTCGACGCCTCACTCCATTTTATTTTTCATTTATTTATTTTGGGGTAACGTGCAGCTCTGGGCTTCTGTAAAAGACGTGCTCGTCCTACTGCATGCACAAGAACCGTCACAGCAAGCGTCCGGGGCGCCGCGCACGCCGCTTTAGCGCGAGAGGAAGAAAAGCAAAAAGGAAAGGAAGAAAAGGAAATGGAGAAGCATTCGGGGATTTTTTTGTTGTTGTTGGTTTTTGTTTTTTTTTTTTTTACCTGTAGTGACCTGAATCCACCCTTCATCCGCAAAGCACACAGCAGAAGACAGAGCAGAGCGAGAGAGATAGCGAGAGAGAGAGAGAGAGAGAGCACAACACGGAGCAGCGGTTAATCAGACAGATGTTAGCAGCAGCGACTCAAGCAGATGTGAAGATAAAATCTACAGGACTCATCATGGTTTTACAACCGGCCCAATAAAACCTGCACATTAATTTGAGAGCTACTGTGAATTCCTCATTGGAGTTCCTCACGCTAAAATGATCACGTTAACTTTAAATCTACTAAATAAATAAAAAGAACAAAACGAGCCATAAACAAACAACCATCCCGGAGTGACCGATGAAGCTATTTGTCCCAAATATGAAGTTATTAATTTATTCTGAGAAATGTGAGGTGTGTGTGTGTAAAAAGGTGTTAGTACCTGCTGATGTAAAGCACGAGGCCCTGGTGCAAACTGGAGGACAGCAGAGGAGAGAAAGACAGGTCAAAGGTCTAGACAAGGAGAGAAACAGGAGAGACGCGAGGCCTTCGTTCCAGTAACGCAATAAAGACGTCCCGTCCCGGTAACGACTCGAAATCAGACGAGAGAAGATGATGAGAGGAAAGACTGTGGCTCGGATGTCAGGGACACGTACTGAACACCAGGTCCGATGATGAACAGGAGCCCGGGATGGGGTTCGGAAAAATATTTATTTTTTAAGCTTGTAATGCTTATGCAAAAACACTTAACTCTTTTCCCCTCTAATTAGGATTAGTTATTCTATTTAATACTTCAGGACTTAACTCTGAAGCGCACCAGCAAGCAATCAATAAAAATAAATAAATAAATAAACTTCTAAATTATATTAAATTGTAGTTTTTAAGGAAAACACTATGGGTCCGGTGTCAGGATTTGAGAAATCAAAGTGGCATTGTTGTATCTCCGATAAACGACGAGGACCTCTACGTTTCCTTTCTCCATTCTGACGAGAGGAAGACGAGCAGGACACTTAAAGAGGAGACAGTTACTGGAACGAGGCCAAAGGCGCGACGTCTCCCTTTAAAGCACAGGAGTTAGAGCAGACCGCTAGCTTCGCCACGATCACGTCCTCAGAGCTGATTAGCACGTGCCATCATAAAGGCTTTTAGCATCTTAACATTTAAAATCGCGTCACCGCGAGGGCGAGCCGAATGAAAAGCTTCAAACCGTGACATAAATCAGAATTAAATCTTTTTTTCCCCTTTAGAGGAATCTGGAAAACATGATGAAGTGGAGATTACAGCGTAAAGCTGATCCACACCCAGGAGACGTTTTTGTGATAAACAAGGCAAAATAAAGAAATTAAAGGTTTTTTCGTTTCACTCAGAAAGGAGCAGGTTACGGATAAAAGCAGGGACGTGGCACTTTACTGCAGCGCAAATAAACAAACAAACAAAACAAATAAATGAAAATCCCACTTGATGTAAACACCACAAACACACTCACCTTCAAAAACCAAAATTTCTCATTTTATGCTATTTTCTCACTGAAAATCTTACACCAGAAAAACAAACTAACCCGAAAAGTCTTAAGACGATTTCTCCCAACAGAACATAAATTAACGTTTTATTCCATAATCAGCAAACACACACGTGCGTAAACGTAACCCAAACAACTAGGAGGCTTTTCATAAAATCACAAAATAATAATAATAATAATAATGTTAGTTAACTCGAGTCTGTAACCCGGACTTGACTGATTAGAAAGCATCCGTTCTTGCATTCATCAAATTTGTTCGCAGAGTTCATCTTTCAATTAAGCAAAATTTACAGGGAGTGACATTCTGATGAGAAGACGAGCGTGAGTACCTGTCTGGGTTGGGGTGCAGAGTTCATTGGTGGAGGTGGAGTGGCAAAGACAACAGAGGCGGGCTGACCTGGGGAATAAACAGCCTACGGAGAGAACAGAGGTGAAGGGCGAAAGGTCAAAGGTCAGCCGGGAGCAGGAATGAGGAAAACCGGCTCAACCGTGTCGGAGCTCTAGCCGAGACGCCAGTCACTGAACGCCACGTGCTAGACATGCGGAGGCCATCGTTATTTATTATTCAGCATTTATTTTATTCATAACTACGATTATCAGCCAATTATAGATTAATTAGAATCAGGAAGTAATCGTGTCTTCCTTTAACCCAATTTAAGGCTGTAATCGTGATTGGTTCTCACCGACGTCAGTCCTGGCGAGGGGGCGGGGTGAGGGACGGAGGGCGGTCCTGTGATAGGCTGAGGCGGTTTATTCATTTCCTGTGGTTCTGCATGAGGGGGGTCTCAAACCTGCCTGCCAAACTGGACAGCGCGCGCGCACACACACACACACACACACACACACACACACACAATCACGTATTTGATTTGAGGCAGAAACAAAACATGATGAACACACACTTAGAAGTAAGAATATTCAAAAAGGTATTTTAAGTGGTTAATTTTTAAACAAAGTAATAAATAAATAAGTAAATAAAAATAATAAAAAGGAGGCTAGACAAAATAGGAGCTTGAAACTAAAAGTAACGAAACTCAACCAATTAGATACAGAAACTAGAGACTAAATAAACTAATACAGAACGTAAAGACCACAATTAGAAACTGAAAGCCAGATGAATCACTTAAAGAAACTACAAACTAAAACGGAAACAGAGGCTAAAAATCCAGACATGAGATGAAAGCCTAGACTCCTAAGCAAACATTAGATACAGAATCTAAAGAACAGAAAATCCAGAATCTAGAAGCGAGATCAAATTATACAGAACAACGAAACTGGTTTACACACAGATTAAAACAAAGGGAAGAAGCAACATCTTGGAATACCTCTGAATCAGTGATGTTAATACTCTCGTTAGACACCGAGTAGGGCCCCTATGTAGTGCACACTTAAGTCTGTACTCTAAGGGAGAGAGAAAAACACAAATCAGCTTCAAACACTATTTACATTTAGAAGAAAACGCTAAACAATAAACGGTCATAATAACCGTGCGTGGGTGTGCAGTAATAAGGGTGGGGTTTACTGTGTGTTCTGATAAGAGGATAATCCCCACCCGCACTGCATCCACACACACACACACACACGCGCCCCAAAATATCTGTTTTTAAAACAAACGATCTCATACAGCATGCATCCAACACAACACCTGAACTGAAATTATATTTCAGTCATTTAAAGGTTTACACCAAAAGAAGGTTTTAAATAACTGTAGTATTAACCCCCCCCACCCCACCCCACCCCATTTATGAACAAGCGTCTCCGAACACCAACGAGGCAGCGAGTCACATGACCACACGATGGTAAGTCATTAGAGGTGATGCTGCCTGAATAAAAAGGACTGACGAACTCACAGCTCTGAAGACACAAACATGACGCGTTAAACAGCACAGAGGGTAACTGGGCGCCAATATTTTACAAGACGTCACATGAACCTCTCCTGATCATCACACTGAACAGTTTTTGTGCTTCTTTTCCTGACTTTTGGTGTGGTAAAGCAACTCCCCGTACAGAACAAACACTAAACAGCGGTGACAAACTACACATTTATTCAAAAGCTTTTCACGTCATTAGTCAGAAACGTCCGACTTTACGCAGAAACGTGCGAGATAACTGCCGACGGAGTGATGATTCACCCAAACGGCAGCAGACACAGATCAGACGGAGACCCACGAGAGGGAATTTTACACAAAGTGTGTAGACGTGTGCGTGTGTATATTAGCCAGAGCGCGACGCTGCTCTGAAACACGAGAAGATACTCGAGGCAGTTAGCACGGCGGCGTGTTCGTGTCCAGGCCTCAGGTGATTCCTTGATAACGGTTTGTAACGACGGACCGGGCGAGACCCCGTCCCCGTGTGGCCCGACTCCATTTCATCCTGGACGGAGAACTGAGAACATACTGTGACACAGGAAATCAGATTACGGTACGACAGTGAAATGTGACTTCTGTCCATACATGGTTTTCCCCTGTGAGACTTTATCCTCGACTGATTTCCACTTTGATCACTGAGGGATTAAGGGGCAAGCAATAAATAAATAAAAACAAACAAAAATAAAAAAACAAACACCTTCAATGTCTGATTAAAAAAAGAAATGCACCAACAGGTTTAATTCAACAAAACTCACGTATAAAGCGGTCAACTTCCATTTTAGAACAGCCCCAAATTATTCAAAATGAGCCCCAAAGCCCAGGGAAAGCTTTATTTAGGGACCCTACGTAGTGCACATGTGAAGGGAGCCGGCATCCATTTATGATTCCCCACAGAAACTTTACCCTGAGCAGCCATATGGCACCACAGGCACATTCCCCTCAGATTAATGACGGACACACCGCAGCAATGTGGCCGAGTGACTCACTCTCACACACGGCACGGCTCTCTCCTCTCTAAACACACTCACTCTGGGACTGAGGGAACAATTTATAAATCTAAAGGCGATAATTCGGACGCGGCCTACAGACAGGCCTGAGACTGAGGGAGACACCGAGTGAGTCACTGAGGGGATTGCTCACGTTGTCGCTAATGCTAACAGATTAGCTGCGCTCAGTCAAAGGCAAACCCTCAGCTCCAGTTCACGGCCATTCAGTACGAATCGTAACACATTCCCCTCACACAGGTCTCACTGTTTATTTACATGTTTGAAATATGGAATAATATTCAACAGAGTTTTGCTCGCGTTAATTCTACGCGGTTAGCCACAACTAGCAAACCGATTAGCCCAGCATAGAGGTTACGAGAAGAGTCCGGTCCGGATTTTGTCTCAACTCGCATTTCCGTATACGTCACATCGACCCGGGAAGTGAATGACCGCCATTTTCGCCCCCTCCCCTCCTCCACCGTTTTAAGCTAACTTTCGTTTCACACACAATACCTGATGGATCGCTCTTAGCTCACACTTTGACGTGACATCCCCGCGTATGCAGCATATTCTGAACTTTAACACCATTTACAGACATTTTCCTGGGAACAAACGGTACAAATACTCTCGTTTGCCAGCGTTTGGCTAATTTCGCCTGCTACTAGCCATATCAAATCCGTTTCCGGGATAGGCTCAGATTACAAAGATGAAGAATAAACAAACAACTCGGCGGGGTTTTTTTTTTGTTCCCCCGGGACGACCTGTAGGTCTTTTAGTGTTTCTAAATATTTCTTTTTAAACGATAATTAGAAGGTACATAGTGTATTTCAACGTGGACACGCCCTCCAGTGATGACGCAAGCACGTCGGGTAGGAAACACAGCGCGGACCGGATCGCTTTATGACCCGGAATCGGAGCGTCAGCTCGCGAGCTGGACAGGAACTCGTGTGAGTAAACTCCAGGGTTCCATTTCACGCGCCGACACGCTGCTTTTATACGGAGCGAGAGGAGTAAACAATAAACAAACAAACAATCTAAAAATAGAAAAAAAAAAAACAAAACCAAACAATCGGAGTTTCTGAACTCCAGACAGAGAAAAAAGGAAACCTTTAAATGTGAAATAAAGAGTGCTGTGTCTCTGTGCGCGCGCGCTGCTGTTCAGCCGGGTGTGCACTCACTCAGAGCCGCAGGGGGAGGGGGGGGAGAGCCGGTCGGCAGGGCAGGGAGTCAGGCCCACCTGGCCCTCATGCCGGAAGCTAAGCTAGCATGTAGCACAGGCTCGGGGTGGTGTGGTTTTACTCACCGGTGAGTCCTGGCCGCTCTCTCTCTCTCTCTCACGCGCGCGCTGAATCCTCTCGTCTCTTATTATTTGTTAGTGCGTGTGGACCACAGCACGCGCCGCTCAGCTCCGGGTGTCCGCGTGCAGGCCCGTCAGCGCCACCGTGGGGAAAAACCCCCGCCTTCAGCGTCACTGCGCGTTTAAAGCCCCACAGCGTGCAGAAGGCCGGGAGCGCCGGGCCGCTCTCAGGAAACCGATTAATTCAGCTGTCAGAAGGCGCTACACACATGTCGGGCGGCTCCAGGGCGAGCCTCTGGACTGCAGGTCCATGTTTAAGGCGCGGATGGTGTCGGATTGCGGGGAAAGTGCAGCACACTGCTCTGATCAAACACCGAGAAGCACACGAGCCATCCGCTCCCCTTCAGTAGCGCGCGCACACACACAGCACACAGCGCGCCGGCCCACGGCGCTTTTCTTAACCCCACCCGTATTCGCGCAAACCCCGCCCTCCCGCGATAGGATTGGCTGGCGTGTTATTCTCGCGAGCCTTTCGCTGATTGGGTAAGTGAATATGCCTGCGGGACAACGCGGAAATGGAATAAAAATAAAACAAAAATGATATAATAAAAAAAGGAATAACGTCATTATTAATAAAGAAGTAAAATATTTGATAAGAGTGAAATGAAATCAGTGAGCTGTACAATACAATATGGCGTAATGAGACATGTACATGTGATGAAACTACAGAGATGAGTAAGAAATGAAACACCAGCGTCCATAAAAAATAGACAATCAGGGTCACGTGAAGTGTTAAATACCTGAGTCATGTTTAAATTCTAATAATAAGAAGATGAAATTTGAAGCAAATGTCAAATCAAGTCGAATAATGTAAATGCGTGGATTGATTCTGACTATATATATATAATATATATACACATACATACATACATACATACATACATACATACTATGTGTGTATAAGTCAGAATATTAGAAAATACTAAAACAAATGTGAGATTTTAAGCTAATACAATGAAACGTAATCAAAATTGGAAGGAGAATAAATGTGGGGAAAAATAATTCTTATTTAATTATTATTTGAATTGAATGAAATTTTAATATAACGGTGCTTTTGTTATTTATTTATTTATTCATTCATTCATTCATTTGTTCATTTTACAAAATACATTCTTTGATTTCTACAGTTTTGTTGAAGGTTTTTTTTTTAAAGCTCGTTCAAATATCTAAAAAAAAAAAAAAAAAAAGTGCTCGTTTAGATCAAACCTGTCCAATCAGCGTGCTCCTCGTGCGGCTGAACTCTCGACCAATCCTCGAGCAGCAGGGCGGGATTTGTCAGAATGCGGTTAGGAAATGAAACACGGCTGCTTAATAAGCCGCATGTGTACTTCCGGGTGGTTTGGGGTCAGGGTAACGAAGTCGCACGTGCATTTCCGGGTTAAATGAGCACTTCCGCCACGTCAACACGTCGCGCGGCTTCCATATTGAAAGGGGCTGAGTTGGGTGGACTGACACACGCGCCTCTTGGTGGATTAAATCGTTTTGTATTGAACGGATTTTCACAAAGTTTGCGTTCTTTTACAACAACACAGTTCTACATTACCACAGGTGATCTACATGTAAACAGACTGCCACTGTTGGTGCTTTAGTTGACAACAAAACAGTGACATGTAAAATCTAGAAACTCTGAAAAAGAAATAAAAACAAAGGGAAATAAAAGAGCTGGCCTGTCAAATGTCTTACTGCTGAGGGAAAACTCACGACCATGACACCACTTCTTATAAATAACTCCATCCCAAAGTAATTCAGTTTCAAGACAGTTGTTTTATTTCACCCAACAGCTGAATTTAACAAGGTTGTAATTACAGAGTAAAGATATCTCCATAACCAGGATTACATCATCAGCTAGCATTAACACGGACACGGATATGACCTGCTGCTAATCTCATGATCATGAAGAACGTTCCAGCCAAATGAGGTCACAGCAGTACTGAGAATAAAGCAGCATCCAAAGCAGACGTGCTCCATGGAGCTCCTGTGGCGATGCTAGAAGTGTCTCAATATGTTGGGCTAAACATCTAAGTGACACAGCTGCACACGGTACATACTAAAACGTTCAGGGAGTTTAAACATGATGTCCCTGACAGTGTATTTTGAAGAAATCTGCAAAAATATGGGGGTTTTTTCTTTATTTTTGTGTGCGTGCGTGCGTTTTAAATTAAATTAAAAACAAAACCACAGAACAAGTTAGACACAAAGGAAAAACAAAGCTAGCAAAAAGAGGGTACAAAAAGTTGACCCGAAATGAAATAATAATCATTCTAGATGAAGTAACGTCATGATTTGCATGTTTTTTTTAATGGGAGGCCTTCTTCTTCTTCTTCTTCTTCTTCTTCTTCTTCTTCTTCTTCTTTAAACTGTTAATGTCTACATACGTCTACCTCCTCAATTTAGTGGCTATTCTGGCAAACTGGTTTCTATTCATTGATATTCATAAGAAAACCATCCACGTTCATTGATATTGAAGTGAGGCCACTCCTCACCACTTAAACAAGAAAAGGAGCAAAATACCGAATCGTTAAAGTGCTTTTTTCTTTTTTTTTTTGACTGAGCACAGCTGAGTGTAAGGACTCGGGGGAAGCAGCTGGAGAAGTTTGGCTAACTAAAAGGCTATGCTAAGTTTAACTGTATCAGAACAGAGCAAAGATCTTTTGCCTGATGTGTCTGAGTGAAGTCTCTGATTATTAATCTATTAAAGCGGTATTAGGATTCCGGTTGCCAGGTTTGTGGTTAGCACAGCACAGATAATGATAGTGGAAATCAGGCCCACTCTGAGTGGGGACTTTGGAAACTATGGAGCGTGGAGAAGCCACCATTACTAGCAGAAGGAGGTCACCACAACTAAAAGGCTGTCAGAAACGTTTTCCCTGAACGTTTCCATGGCAGGATGTGTATAGATCTGCCCCCTGACATAGGGTGGAAAACATGGCTTTGACCTTCAATACCAAGGTAGTTACAATGGAGGGAACTTGTGTAACCTGGGCCTAATAATGGTGGAACCAAGAAGCATAATTATACTTTTTTCCATGAGAACTCTTCCAGTGGCGTGTGCACACAGTAACACCCAGGACATCCTCTTCATCTAAATAATGTGAAGAGGCCAGAGGATCAGGGATCTTTCTCCTAGACCAGATCTCAGCTTTGACTCATCACTGTGCAACGTTCCTGAGCTCAGGATAGAACCGGGTACAATGGAGATGGCTATGCTTCCTGCTGTTCTGCATGGGTTTCCAGTGCATGGCCTTCATGTTCCCACTAATGACTGAATTTACCAAGTACAATGTAATCTACAAAAGACAGAATAACCGGATCCCCGGTTAAGTGTGGGTAAACCCAGGGTGATCGAACGGTAAGGGCTACTGGGATGACGTCTTCATATCAGACCTAGCAAAACTTGGTCCTGCATTTTATGCTGCACAAGGCTCGTATGTCCTTCCAGCAGTCCATGAATGCTGCGCTAAGTGACAGCATCATCCATACCAGACATATGGTCCAACTCTGAAAGCAGGGACTGGACAAATAACCCAAGAAAGGAAGTATCATCTGAAGCTAGGAGAAACTATTGGGATCTTCAGTATTTTGGAACCACAGGAATAATGGTGGAGTGTAAGAAATTTTCCCCAACCAACTACCAAAAACAAGGTACACACATTTTTTCTTTCCCAGATTTGCAAAATAAAGTACTTTTGAAACTGTGAAAGGTAAAATATATGAATATTAAAAAGTGTTTAAAGTCCTTGCAATAGACTGGCAGCCTGCCCAGTGTTTACCCTGGCGCTTGCCCTAAATCAGCTAGGATTGGCTCCAGATTCCCTGTGACCTCTAATGGATACGTGGGATGGATGGATGGATGGATGGTTGATGTTTTAAGTATAGTATTTAATTCAGGTGCTCACATAATTTCAAGAATGTAGTTGAATTCTTACTTAAGTTTCATCACTTTACTCCTGGTGAAACCTAGGTCGTGTCACCACTGAAAAGAAGAAATCCTTTATGTTTGAATCCCAACCGTCAGAACCATGGATTTCTCATGGATTTCTCAGTGTTTAGAAGCGATGGTCATGCATGGATTATCCATAACTATACAGACCCAGTTTTTTACACAGAGATGCGCACTTAGTATATGATATGCGTTCGGTAATGTTTGGGCGCGTCTGCATCACCAATCATGTCTCACTTTTATAGATGGTTTTTGTGAAAATAAATAGAGAACCAGGAAAACTGAGATTTTTTTTTTTCAAATTACACAAACGATTTGCTGAATTGATTGCAAGCAGGTGAGAATGTTGCCTACAGTTGCCTTCATGCACAACCATGCATGCGGGAGAGAATATCTGAGACAAACTGGAGCATTTAGATTTTCCTTTGGCAGGAATGGATGGTACAGGCCTTCTCCAGTTCTGTAAAGGGAAAAAGAAAGAAGAGTGACGCTGACACTGACTGCTCGGGTCGTCATAATACTGATGATCATTTGTCTTATTGTTCCATCTGTAGAATCTACTTTTAAATATGAATTTGTTGGCCGTCCCACCTGTCTTGCTTCCGGCACACTCACGCAGAGAGTCTATTGTTGTTACATATTCGTTACCCAGGAATTCCTTGTAGTTTTTTCCTGTTGGAACTTCTTGGAGACATTTAGTAGAGTCCTTAAAGAGTAAATTTTGATTGCCCTCAGACTTGAACATCTTAAACCCGGCCAAAGAGCTGGAACGACCAAACATGGCCTGAAATGCATAAAGATAAAGAAAAAATCCCAAACTGAGTCTCAGTGAGTTAAAGCTGCACTGATTTCCCAATTTCAAAGAAATAAAAATGAATCTTAACACAGAATAACTGTGGATGTTTTTCTTTTTCTTCACCTGCTGCTCCTTGAGGAACGACACCACGCCATCACGTTTCTCTGGATGAGTGACGACGGCATGAGCTGGAACTTTGGCTAAATGGCACTTCTTATATTCATTAATTTCAGCAGAGCCACTGGGACAGATGAGCTTGAAGTCTGACGATTTATAAGCCTTAGCCCAGGTTGGTCCATTGCCTAGAAAGAGATGTGGAATTCTTCAAGAATATGAAGCTGATAAATGCTAAAACGTTTAAAATAGATTAAAAAGAGAAGATAAAAAAAATGCAAGGCTGGTGAGTCAACAAATGTTTGTAGGTACTATAATGTAAAAAGTAAGACATCATTCTTTTTTCTTGGCCCAGATTTTCTCCCTATTGTTTTCTTGGCCAATAAATGCTTAAAGGACCACTATGTGGGATTCTGTTACCAAAAATAGAATATGGTAAGTCATAATATCATAAATATGTTTTCATTAGTACGTTTTATCACTTGTATCTATGAATCATTGTGTTTTCGTGAGTTTGGAATGAGCCCTTTCTGTCTACCTAGGGCACGGGTCCTTATCCATGGAGCCCGCCATGTTGTGCTGCTACAGTAGCCCAAAACGGACAAACGTCTAGACAGCACCTTCCATCTTTTGTGTTTTTACAGGTGGCAGTGTGAATGTGAAAGGAAACAAAGACAAATGAAGAAAGAAGAGGAATCAGTGTTTACTGGTGCTGGCTAACAAGTGTGAGAACCCAAATGTTGTAAAATGGGGAATCATACTTATTATTTAGCATGGGGAAAAAGGAAGGGAGCATGAATGTAAGTCTTGGATGGACACTAGGGGCTCCTGACGACCACCGTATGCTATAATACACGCTTGGAAAGGGAGGGATAACAAAGGGGCGTTCAAATTGGTACAATCAACTGAATCATACAGATTGGCCCTTTATAATCTAGTAATATATTTGTCAAGCTGCTGCTCAGAAAGGAAAGTGCAGAAAGGAAAGTGCTATCTCTCCAGGGCAGAGAGAGAATGCCATTCATCCCACCCAGAGAGCACAGCCAATTTGCCACGGATGGCCGTGACATCATCAGAATTCAAAATCTCAGTCTCTGGACGACAGGGCAAATGCGTTTCTGTTGCACCACTTCGGAGCCCAACATGGCATTCTTTCATAGCTTAACATTGTCTTACAAGAGGAATGAAACACTTGTTATAGAGCTTCTTTCTACAGGAGAATAATCAACTTTGGGGAGGTAACTGTGACTCGACTTCATCACACCACTCTCTCAGTCAATATTTTACTGCAACACAGTAAAAGCGTTTCATGCTTCTATTATGTAACACATCTCCCAAGAGAAAAATACAGTGGAACCTTGAGATACGAGTTTAATTCGTTCCGTGACGGAGCTCGTAATTCAAATTACTCGTATATCAAATCAATTTTCTC
>JAQMCW010000018.1:16706132-16716793 GCA_030068335.1 Chrysichthys cranchii
TTAGCCTTATACATTGCTTTAAACATATGCACTTATGGATATGTTTAGGGTTAATTAGCCTTTAATTGGACATTATGCATTGTAAAGCTGCTTTGCGACAATGTTCTGTTATTAAAAGTGCTATACAAATAAAATTGAATTGAATTGAATTGAATGAGCAGCAGACTGAAAATGACGTGGTTGGCTTCACATGTCTGAGAAGTCGTCCCGTGTTTGACTACACCCTCCCTGGCTGTTGGGTGTCGTATGATGGGGAGAGCTGACTGGTGGGCGGGTACAGTACACTGGTGGGCAGGGACAGCTGACTGGTGGGCATAGAGAGCTGGCTGGTGGAGGTGGGGACAGCTGAATGGTGGGTGGGAACTGGACAAGACCTACACAAGAGAATCTGGGACACAGCTTAACTGCCAAGACTGTCTGAGATTTTCCATCCACCATGCCGCTAAAAACAGAACTAGGAAGTAGCTAAGCACCTACAGCGAGGACAGGAAGTGATGCATTGTGGGTCAGCGTTGTGAAAAAGTCTCATGTGTTTAATAAATTCATGACAGCTGTTGTTGTTGCTTCCTGTTGGGAATCGTGTTTAAACTGAAAGTTTTCTCCAGTGACCAGGACCCTGCGCTAATACACTGAAACAGGAAGTAAACAGGAAGTGAAGGACTCAAGGGCCACCTCAAAAGATGTGGAAGTGTAAAAGTGAGCGGCGAGATTCAGGATCATCAGGTGAACATACGCTCTCAAACACACAGTGCTCGACCTTTAACCCTCACCTGCAGAACTGAAAGCCTCCTTCAGACTCAGCAGAACCTCGGCGAACCTGCGCACATCACCAGCGAGCTGCGTGATGCAATCAGGGTCATTACCCACAGTCCCCAGCGAGCTGAGGCCCATCAGTGCGTCCGTCTGACGAGACATCCCTGCATGCCGAAGGGGAGTTACACAGTCTCAGATACCACACAGATAAAGGCACCACACTTCCTGTACTGATCTGCAGGCAGAAAAATAGAAACTTATTTACAATAATAGCAACATCATCATCATATAATCAGAATAATTAAAAAATAATTCCATTATTTTACGGCTCCTTTCACACCTTCAAGCTACATGTACGTTACAAAACATAAACTAACGCAATTTACAGACACTTTGCATTCACAATTCTTACACAAACATTACACATATATATTAATACACAGTATACATAAACACTACACACACACACACGACTCAACGTGTGAGATACGTGTGAGATCTGATCAGTTAGTCACGTGAGATCGGTGTGAAGGAGTCTGAAGGAATTTAGAGGAGTGACTGTAGACTCATTCAGTGTTTGTGTTCCTCTCAGTTTTGTTGCAGACGACACAACACAGGAATGTTTAGAGGAACGCAAACACGCCGACGTTGCATCACGTACAGATAATTATCTTCAGCGTGACGCTGAACACCTCCTCAGTGCCTTCTCATCATGCGGGTCTGGACTGAGAGATCTGTACATGTACGAGGAGGGAAAGCTTCACATTCCTAACAAGCCAGACAAATAAAACTAAAGCAGTTTACACATTTATACTGAGATCTTATTTCAGTAAAGCACATTAACGCTATTCTGATTCTTAACACTTACAGTGCTTATTACTGCGTTATTCAGTTACTACGGGAGAAAAAATGTTCATCGGGAGTTAGATTAACCCTACAGGTGGATAATACCACAACGTGTACTCATGATAATCGTAATATATCACAAATCTTAATTTTACAAACAACAGAACGGAGTAACGTCACGCAAAACATCGGCTTTAAACTTTACAGTCTACATTTACGGCAGTCAAATTATTTAACGCGCAAAATAAAAAGACAAATAAATAAACAACTGGTAAAGATTCTAACGACCAAGCCACAGCAAACAATAATAATGATAATAATAATAATAATAATAATAATAATAATAATAATAATAAATGTTATGTCACCATAAGGGTCAGGTGTTTACATGTAACGGTAAATATATTTTATGGTTAAAAGATTCTGTAGAATACGGACAAAATAAACAAATCAGGAAAGAAGAGAAACAACGCTAACATTAGTTAATGAAATAAACCAATAACATGCAGTGAGGTGTAAAAATAATGACTTTAAACACATTTTTATGGTAATTGTATTCCAGTGTGGGATATACTGACTTTACTGATCCTGAAAATCATACAAAAAATAATAAAGTCACATTTACATTATGACATAAATAAAACTCAAATTTACTGTCGAATCTACGATGCGCAGCGATTTGTGTTACTGTGTAGATATAAACCAAAATTTTGTTAAACAGATATTATTATTATTACTATTATTATTATTATTAATAATAATAATAATAATACAGTCCTGCTGCTTCACAAATCTACAATAAACACAAATACATACAATAAATACAAAAAATAAAATAAAAGCGTTTAAATTAAATGTGTTTAACACTGCAGAAAAACATAATAAATATCAGATTTCGATTATTTTATTTTAAATCACAAATAAAAAAAAAGTTATAAAAACACGAATTTTTTTTATTTCTTTATTCATGCTAAATTAGCAGATACAGTGAACACAAACATGAAATTAAAAAAATTAAATAAAATGTCTTGGTTTTTGTGTGAATTTGTGTTAGGTTCGTCTTTAATATGTGTACACATTATGTATTTATTTAAGTACTCTGTTTTAATAATAAATGATTTCAGAGACTCGGATATTAATTAAACATCACCCCAACGTTCACATTCAGCTTTTTACCCGTTTTATAATTAAATTATGATTAATAAACCAGTTTCAGAATAATATTCAACACTTTCACTCCTAAATGTTTCGGGTTTTATTTCTGAAAACTAAACTAAATCTTTTCTCCGAGTTAAAAGTCCTGAACTACACTTAAACTCATCTCTGAGGTAAAACTATGCTAAGCTAACGTCAACGCTCTCCTTCCTCCCGCCAAAGTCACTTTTTATCCGATTAAATGTTTAATTAAAGTGCTGTGTCACTTACCGAGCCGCATTACATCCCAAAATGCTCACAAAATGGGAAATAACTCCAGAAACACCGCTGCAGGGCAGGAGAGCAGCCCGCTCCGCCGCCTCATAGCTCTCTACTGACGGGGCTAACGCTAATGCTAACCGCTAATTCTAACGCTAATTGCTAGCGAGGAGGAGAAAACTTTTACACACACACACAAACAGGCGGGGAACCGGAGTCACGTGACACCCGAGGCGATTTATGATTGGCTAACATTTAAACTGACTGCGGTAAGAAACACACCTGCACTCAGCTGTTACACTATTTTAATTTTTTAAAAAATGATTACTTATATATTATTTATTATTTACATATTCCGTAGTAGTTAAATGCTTTCAACAATAAGCCAGAAGGGATAATGTGTTAAAAATATTAATTTACATTATACAATATCTATTTATTTTTGAGACATGTACACCTTAAACATCATGAAAGTGTTGAGAAACCCTGCAGTAAATGTTAATAAACAGTTTTATAAGAAGTGGATATCGTCTATATTTTATTTCTATCAGAATAATAATTTAGTTTTCGACATTAAGCACAAAATAAACCATTTACAGTATAAAATTTGGACTATGTATTTATATATTTTATTAACAATGCATATTCAGTACACTCTTGTCATTTACATTACATCCCATTCAACAATACAAATCCATAATACATAAACAATATCCACAAAGCATGTGTGATTTAATTACAGGTTAAGTGTTGTAAATAAACAAAAGCAAGGGAAAGATTAAATAAAAACATTAAAATAAAATTTAAAAAAATCAGAGAGAAAATAAGATAGGATACACATTTCTAAAAATAAACAACGAAGCAACTATTTTTTCTTAAATAAACGCGTTTTCGTGTTCGTTTTTTTTTTTATTATTATGGAGTGTTGATGAACAAAATGAGTATAGAAAAAAAAACACGGTATAAAAAAAAAAAATAAAACATCCGACTGTTTTTCCTTTTTAACCTAAAAAGAGCATGTACATTACCTAATTACAGAGGGTACCTGTAGCTTTCTGTAGCTCAGTAATCATCTGTGGAGTTCACAGAATAATTAAAATCATAAATTCTATTAAATTAATTCTAGCATAGCAACACGTCAGCTACACAAAACACAACGGATTTCAAACAACATTGTTAGCTGGTTATTAATGTAAGTAAAGTACACATAGACGCCTCATTTTTCATCCTTTGGCGGCATCTTGTGGCGGAATCCCGTTACTACACATCGTTTCTTCTCAGCCGTAATGTTCCAAAATAAAAGTCTCGCGGAACTAACCAAGTACTAAGAACACGTTTCAGAAACACAAAGTACATTTACTTCACACCTTTTGCGCCGTTAGAAATATCTAATTCGACAGTTTTATCTATTCGAATTGAATTCTTGGCAGTGTAACTAAAGCCGGTGTAAAGAGTGAAAGAGGAGGTGTTACAGCTCAGCTTGTTCGCTCCAGATGAAACATGGCGGCTGTGAGTAAGCACCTGACAGCCAGGAGCTCCATCATCACAGGTGCTGCAGCCTTAATCGCGTTCTGTCTCCTCAAACACAGGCGACGAGCTTCAGAATCCAGCAGTGGGTAAGATATGTGTGGCTTTTATTATTAGTCATTTCTGCACATGTGAGAGTGAGGCAGAATGAGGAGTGTGTGTGTTCTCCTACTGCAGTAATGATGAGGATCTGACTCAGTGTTCAGGGTAATCTGCTTTAAATCTGACTCTCTGCAGGCCTCACTAACTGATCCTGAGAGAAGAAACTGAATGGATCCTTAAGGAACTCATTGTTCATTTCTCTCTGCAGGTCTAAGAGGAACTCAGAGCTCCATTCAGACTCATGTGTGAGGCTCCAGGTCAAACTTCACGCACACTTTAATGGATTCTGCTGTATTTGTACACATTTACAAGGTTTAATTTAAATTATCTTCAGCAGGATGGCAGAAAGGACAAAGCAGTCCTGGATCAGCTCTTCATCTCTCACATCTGTAAGATCCTGAAGATTTTGATGCCGCAGGTGTTTTGTAAAGAGGTAAAAACACATAAAAGGTGAGCTGATGGTTAGATGGTTTACAAACAGGTTATTAATGAATCTCTCTCTCTTGCTCTCTGTCTCTATCTATCTATCTCTCTATGTATCTCTGTGTGTGTGTGTGTGTGTGTGTGTGTAGTCAGGGTATCTGGTGCTCATCGCTGCCATGCTTCTGGCTCGAACCTACTGCGATGTGTGGATGATCCACAACGGCACCATGATCGAGAGGTGAGGATTTAATATCTGTAACATGAAATGTAATAATAATCATTATTCATGGTTAATTACTGGTTAAATAGATGTTAATTATATGTAATATTTGCATGATCAAAGCAATTACTGTCCAAAAAAATGTAACAAAAAAAAAATAATAGCAATATTCAAAAATCCAATTCTGTTTGGATAGGTTTAAAATTTTATACAGTTAAACTGAAGTTATTCCATATTATATAACCTTACTATATATTAAGCTATATAATAATAATAACAACAACAACAATAATAATGATATCAGTATGAATAATATATTAAATTAAGCAGTTTGTGTGTGTGTGTGTGTGTGTGTGTGTGTGTGTGTGTGTGTGTGTGTTCTAAACACATAAGATGTTTATTTCCACATGGTGTAATTACACGTCTGTGTGTGTGTGTGTGTGTGTGTGTGTGTGCAGTGCAATCATTGGACGATCAACAAAAGCGTTCAGGGCTTATTTATTCAAGTTCATCACTGCTATGCCACTTGTAAGTCTGTGATTCATTAATTACAGTAAGAAAAACATATTAGTGTTATAACTTATTTAATGAGTAAATACTTTCCTATTTAATAAATAATTAAATTATCCCCGCAGCTGTGTCTAAAGTGTACAGAGAACTTCATATACTCTACTGAATGCAGTGCGTCTCAGTGTAAAGTCTTAGCACTGCTCTGGCGCCCTCTGGTGGCTGAACCGTAGAATAATAATAGTAAGACTCCTGTAACTCCGGGACGCTTTAACGCTCCTCATGAATCCGTGTGACGATTCTCTCCTGTGTGTTTTGTGAAATCAGATGTCATTAGTGAATAATTTTCTGAAACTGGGACTGAACAAGCTGAAGCTGTGTTTCCGTGTGAGGCTCACCGAGCACCTGTACACACACTACCTCAGGTATGACGCTGCTGGCATGTAGGTCATGAGCTGGTGCTGCAGTGTGTGAGGGTGAAACATCATAATTATTTTCCGCCGCAGAGGTTTCACCTACTACAAAATGGGGAATGTGGATAATCGCGTGGTGAATCCGGACCAGCTGCTGACGCAGGACGTGGAGCGGTTCTGTAACAGCGTGGTGGACCTGTACTCCAACGTCAGCAAGGTGAGCCATGGCTGTGTCGCAAATCACACACTGAGCACCCTGCCTTTACACTCTGCAGCTCACTCCCTAGTGCACTAGCTCTAGTACGAGGCAGAGAGTCTCAGAATGGAGCTGAGACAGAGAGGCTGTGCGTGTGTGCGTGTGTGTGTGTGTGTGTGTGTGTGTGTGTGTGTGTGTAAGAGCAGGACATTAATAACACTAATAATTACAGTAATATTAACATTACAGTAATATTTGTGCTGTACTGGATGTGTTTCAGCCTCTACTCGACATTGTTATTTACCTCCTCAAACTGACGACAGCAGTGGGAGTCGAGGTGAGCTTCACAAAAAGATTCTATTTGTAAAAATCAATATACAAGTTACAAATATGAAATTTGCATTTGTGGATATAAAAACATGCGTGCAAATCAAGACATATTTGTGGATCGCCCTCTGTGCATTTACAAATATTTCTGGACAAATTTAACTCCATAGGCACCCCCTACTGAGTGTAAGGTGAACTGCAGTGAAATCACAGCAAGCTCTTATCCATTTATCCGTGGTGCGCGTGTGTGTGTGTGTGTGTGTGTGTGTGTGTGTGTGTGTGTGTGTGTATGTGTATGTGTGTGTGTGTGTGTGTGTGTTTAGGGCCCGGCTACTTTGCTGAGTTATCTGGTCCTCTCCGGTCTGTTGTTGACATGGTTACGGCGACCAATTGGAAAAATGACCGCGACTGAACAGAAACATGAGGGAGAATTCAGATACACAAACTCCCGACTTATTACTAACAGGTATACACACACATGCACACACACACACATGCACACGCACACACATGCGCACACACACACAAACACACACACAGGCGCGCACAGGCACACGCGCACAGGCACACACAGGCACACACACACACACAGGCACACAACCACACACAGGCACACACACACACACAGGCACAAACACACACACACACATATACAGGCACACACGCTGACTCTAATATGGAACACAGGAGTGTACAGTACTATAAGAATGATGGGTCTGTCTATCTGTGTGTGTGTGTGTGTGTGTGTGTGTGTGTGTGTGTGTGTGTGTGTGTGTGCGTGCGTGTAGTGAGGAAATTGCCTTCTACAACGGTGGCCAAAGAGAAAAGATCAATATACATCAAACTTTCCGTAAACTGGTACGGATTACACAGATTGATCGATTGATTGATTAATTTATTATTTGTCTAATGGACTGTAATTGATTCACTGATTCTGTCTGTTCTAGGTGGAACATCTGAAGAGTTCTATCTGGTTCCGCTTCTCCATGGGCGTCGTTGACAGCATCGTGGCTAAGTGTAAGTGCTGCGTTAATCAGCTCGTTAAGGCTGTGTGTTAATTATGGTGAATCGTTTACTCGTGTCTTAATGACTCTGATGATCTGATCTTACAGACATCGCCTTCTTGGTTGGATACTTTGTGGTCAGTCGGCCATTTTTAGACCCTACGAACACACGCCATGATCACAGCACACACGCCCAGAGACTGGAGGTCAGACTCACACACTTCCTCTCACTGTGTCTTTATCAGCACTTCATATTCTACATTTTAACTCTTCTCACACACACACACACACACACACACACACACACACACACACACACATCGGCATGGATAAACAGGAGTGAACGCACCGTGATGTTGAAAGTAACGAATTAAAAGTAAAAATGTATTTAAACAAACGAAAGAATAAATAAATACCGAGCACGACTAGCAGATAAAATACCTCACCTGTCATCAGTGCCTGTTGCCATGGTTACAGTCCAACATGGAAACAGGGGACCAGAGTCAGACACGGGGAACTGTACTCTGAGATCTGATCTACGTTCATTAATAACACACACCAGCCAGCCAATCAGGGAGCAGGATTCTGTGTCTGATACTGCACACGAGCAGGAGCCAAAGATTTAAATGTGTGTGTGTGTGTGTGTGTGTGTGTGTGTGTGTGTGTGTGTGTGTGTGTGTGTGTGTGAAGGAGTATTATCAGAGTGGCAGGATGTTACTCAGTATGGCTCAGGCTTTGGGGAGAATCGTTCTGGCGGGCAGAGAGATGAGCCGACTGTCAGGGTAAGAAAACACACACACACACACTTTCTGGTGAGTATTTAGTGCACATGCTCATGTATTTTGGACGTCGAACTCTCAATCCAGCTGCAGTTTACACAATTTAACCTGAAAATGGCTGTTTGAGACTTTGTCACTTCCCTTTGTATGGTGTGTGTGTGTGTGTGTGTGTGGTCTCCTCCTGTAGCTTCACATTGAGGATCAGTGAGATTCAGGATGTGTTAAAGGATTTAAACAGCGGCAGATATGAGCGCAGCGCCGTCGTCTCGGCAGGAGGAAAAGGTGCAGACGTCTGCTTTACACACACACACACACACACACACACACACACACTGCTCAAAAAAGCTAAGGGAACACTAAATCATCTCAGTATCACTCCAGGTCAGTTAAACCGGTATCGATCGGTCCAGTTAGGACGTGTAATTCCACCTGCTTTGGTGCAAATGAAAGCTTGTGGACAGAAACAGCCGGTGGATGGGCGGGGCAACAGAAGGACAGCCCCCCAAAGAGGGTGTGGTTTTGCAAGTGGTGACCACGGATCATTTCTCTCTCATCCTTCCTGATTTTTCCTGAGGGAACCTGCAGCCCATTCAGGTTGCACAGGGAGTCCAGCTGCTCCAGGACGGCACATCTATACACACCATCACACAAAGATCTGCTGCGTCTCCCAGCACCATCTCAAGAGCGTGTAGGAGACACCAGGACGAGATGCTGTAGACAAGCAAAGCAGCAGGACCAGGTTCTGCTTCATTATGTGAGGAGGAACAGGAGGAGAACTGCCAGAGCTCTACAGTATGACCTCCAGCGCAGCACTCATGTGAACGCTTCTTACCAAGCTGTCGGAAACAGACTCCATGAGCGTGGCATGAGGACTCGACGTCCTCTTGTGGGACCTGTGCTCTCAGCCCAGAAGCTCGAACAGGATCAGAGAGAACCCCGGAATGGCAGGTCTGCCACTGACGCCGTGTTCTCTCCACAGAGCAGGTTCACACTGAGCACGTGATGGACGTCAACGAGTCTGGAGACGCCGTGACGAACGCTGTGCGGCCTGCGACGTCATCCAGCATGCGCGGTTTGGTGATGGGTCAGTGATGGTCTGGGGATTCTTCTAAGCTGGGTCAGTTTGAAGCCACCCCTCAGTGAGATGATGAGTCTCCATTCACCGTTCTGACTTCATTTTGTTCTCGATGAACTACACGATGTAGATCCGGAGAGAAACTCCGCTTGAATATTCTGTGCGCTGAGCTCTGATGTGTGAGTTGATCTTGTGTTTTTGAGCAGTGTGTACGTCATGTGACAGAGCTGTGAGTGAGAATGTAGTGGGTCAGAGCGCTTAAACACCAGGTCCTGACCTCCACGTGTCCCTCCTCAGGTCCAGAGGAAGGTGAGGACTCGGCTCTGCTCCCCAGCTCAGGAGAGATTATTATATCTGATAACATCATCAGGTAAATTCTCACCTGTCCAACACCTGCCCTGTGTTCAGTACACTTCACAACACACCCTCGCTCACTTCCACTAATCCCCTAGCGCCTTAAAGTGTGAGTTTCCTCAGCTCCCCAGGTGTAACATCACACACATTCACCGTCACACACCACTCTGTGTCACTTGTGTGTTTGGGTGTGTATATGTCTCATGTATGTGTGTTTTTGTTTGTTTGTGTCACTGGTGTGTGTGTGTGTGTGTGTGTGTGCGTGTGATTTGTCTGATGATGGTCACACCCACAGGTTTGAACACGTTCCTCTGTTAACGCCTAACGGAGATGTCCTGATCCGGGATTTATCCTTCGAGGTTAGTCCTGGATTATTTTGTGAGAGTGTGTGTGTCATTCATTTGTTTTAATTATAAACTTGAATTCCATCGTGTGTAAGGGTCAGTGTCTGGCCTCAGTCTTTTAAATACAGCGATTATCTGTGTGTTGTGCGTGCAGTGTGTGTGTGTGTGTGTGTGTGTGTGTGTGTGTGTGTGATATTTATCGTGTGATATTTATTGTTAAATGTGAATAAATCAGTAAAATACACTGGAGTTTGCACACTGAGGGTTACAGTGCCAGTACTGCTGAGAAAAATAGTGTAATTGTGTGTGTGTGTGTGTGTGTGTGCGCGTGTGTGTGTGTGTGTGTGTGTGTGTGTGTGTGTGTGTGTGTGTGTGTGT
>JAQMCW010000018.1:16716893-16728866 GCA_030068335.1 Chrysichthys cranchii
ATGACCCTTTACAGCAATGCCTTTTGTTATACACTTGATATGTCATGTCCATTCTAACTAGTTTGTTTTTGGTCTCGGCCTCGGCTTTTTTGTCACGGTCTTGGTCTTGGTCTTGTCTTGGTCTTGATACGCTTCGGTCTTGGCAATGTCTTGGTCTCGGTCCAGCCGGTCTTGACTACAACACTAAAGGTTCCCCGCACGTCTCCCTAATGAGCAGTCAGTGGTGACAGTAGTGAAGGCGGTGAAGGCGGTGAAGGCGGTGATGGCGGTGATGGTGGTGAAGGTGGTGAAGGTGGTGATGGTGGTGAAGGTGGTGAAGGCTGTGATGGTGGTGAAGGTGGTGAAGGTGGTGATGGTGGTGAAGGCGGTGATGGCGGTGAAGGCAGTGAAGGCGGTGATGGTGGTGAAGGTGGTGACGGGGGTGAGGAAAAACTAGCGGAAGAAACCTTGAGAGGAACCAGACTCCAAAGGGACATAAGTACTGTTAAAACTAACTCACATCTACAACCAAGTGTTATACGGTTCAACAGTCCAGTTGTGTCGCACCAGATTCTCTGTAGTTTAAACGTAAACTCTGTTCTGTTCAGCTGATTCCTGAGGGAGATTTGAGTCTCAGGAAGTTCGTGATAAATTTAAATCCGGAGCCATTGTAGCAGAACCGCTCATGTTCACAGCAGTCCAACGCCATCTTCACGCTCCTGGGTGTGTGTTGGGGCAGGAACCATCATCAACAGGAGAGAGTGCATTTCAGGTGATAATAACTCTGAACCAGAAGTAGGACATCAGGTCCAGAGAGCAGAGGGGGTCGGGATCACTGATCTCTCAGGAACATCTGCAGCATATCTCCTGGTTTAAGTAAATACTGCTGCATTCTGGACCAACTGGAGCTCGTTTCTGCTCCTGCTGGAGCATCCAGACAGTACGGCATTGCAGTGATCACACGGAGGAGACAAAGTGACATTATACTTCTCATCTTAACAATATTTCTGATATGAAAGAAGGCTGTCCTGGGAATATTGTCTACAAGAGCTTGAAAAGAGAGACTGGAGACAATGATCACACCGAAATGATCACGGTGACACAGAAAGGCCATCCAGAGTTACTGTGGAATCAGAAAACGTACTTCTCGCTGCATGTGGTCCTAGACCTCGCACTGCTGTCTTATCTTAAGCAGAAGGAAGTTAGCTAATAGTATAATTATGAAGAATATTACGCAGTGGGATCATATATGAGGGAAGAGGTCATGGGTCTAAAACAGAACCTTGTGGTACACCAAACCGTACCGTACTGTCTGTAGAGGAGTCGCTGTTTACATCAACACACTGATAACGATCAAACAAGTAAGACCTGAACCAGGAGAGGGCTGTTCCCTTAACTCCAACAACCATCTGTCAGTCTGTAATTTAAATCCAGACGTTTGTTGTGGTTCGGGTGGAGCAGCTGGAATATTTTGCGTCGGTTATGAAAGAGGATTAGCTGAAGTTCAGCCTGCTCCACATTCCTCTCACTGATAAACTCTTTTTTTCTCCTGAACTCCTGATTCCACAAACACCACATTAGCGTTAGCAGGACTCTGAGACAGCTAAAAACACTGACATCTGACCATGCTAACTGATAGCCACCGCTAGTCCGGATTTAGTCCTTTCTAAACAGTGCAGATGTTGTTTGTTCTCGTTTCTCTCCTTTGGGATTCTCTGTCCTGACCTCGAGGTCGTGCTGAGCACAGAGCCACTGTGTATTCACTTCCACTCTTTCAGGGAGGTTTTTTACTCGTTATTAAG
The DNA here is from genome assembly GCA_030068335.1 of Chrysichthys cranchii. NCBI lineage: Eukaryota > Metazoa > Chordata > Actinopteri > Siluriformes > Claroteidae > Chrysichthys > Chrysichthys cranchii. The sequence goes on from JAQMCW010000018.1 coordinate 16,718,675, forward strand.
TCGTCTAACTTTGTGTGCTTTCTTGTGTGTAGGTATTTGTTCTTGTGTGTAGGTGTTTGTTCTTGTGTGTAGGTGTTTGTTCTTGTGTGTAGGTGTTTGTTCTTGTGTGTAGGTGTGTGTTCTTGTGTGTAGGTGTTTGTTCTTGTGTGTAGGTGTTTGTTCTTGTGTGTAGGTATTTGTTCTTGTGTGTAGGTGTTTGTTCTTGTGTGTAGGTGTGTGTTCTTGTTAGACAGTTAATCAATAAAACTCCCGGTGTGTCAGCTCAAGTCCAGCTTTTAATCCCAGATGAAAACATCTGGAGCCAGAGAGTCGGACATCAGCACTGGACTGAATGACACACATCCTGAAACGGAGACACGACACACTGCTGACCGTCTCCCATCCTGACAAGTCCTCACACTCCATCAGGGTGTCTTCACTTCCTGTTACTGAAAGGTAAAGGGAGCTAGTGCGGGCTGGACAAGTCAGAATTCTGTATAAAGTGGGAAGAATCAGCAGGTGAGGAGGAAAGTGGTGAGGTCAGTCATGGTCCAGGGCCTTCTTAAGGACCTCACCGCTTTCCTCCTCTGATGCTGATTCATCTGGAGCTCTACAGGATTTGTGGCTCCATGACGGTCTGGACCTCGGTGTCGACTGAGGAGACATCCACAGGAATCGTTCTGGAGTGTGAGAGACGAGGAGTTTCACAGGTGAGCAGGAAGAACAGGTTCTGGTTTGTGCTGGATGCTGAAGCCAGAGGTTGAACCTGGGATTCCTGATTAAAGTCATATTTACAGAGTTCCATGACAGGAACCTAGAAGAACACTCCTCGTGGTTCCAGGCACTCTCTCTCCAGATCGATTTAAAAAGAACCTGAAATCATAACTGAAATTTTTTTTTTTTTTTACCTCGCCAGGTGGGATCTCATGATTTGTCTGTACAATCATTTCAAAAGAAAAAAACATGACAAAATGTTTATCTGTAATTTCCCACTAAACTGCAGTAACTCCGATCTCACCTCCGAATCACAGAACCGACTAAGTGTTGCGTTACATTTGCTGAGAATTGATCTGATTTCAGACTTTAGAACCGAAATATAACCAGGTTGATATTAATGCACTCATATTAATGTGATCGTTTCCGTAGTAGCAGCTCATTCGCACAGGCATGCACAGCGCAGATACACGGCTTCCACGCCAACTCTCGACATCTCGACCAGCTCCAGAACAATAACTCTACATATAAACAGTTAGAAAGAACATCTGTTCATTAATAAAATAAACATTTTAACTGTTGGCAAATCGCAAATAAGAATATCAAAACTACTAATAAAAAAAGGCAATTTTAAAGCTTATTTACCTAGATTACTATCATTATCATTATAGTTATTATTATGATTATTTTAGCTAAAGGTATCCTGCAGGTCGTTCCTGGCTCTGGGGTTCATGTCTGTGTGGAGTGTCCCAGGTTCTGTGTGTGTGTGTGGGTTCATCTGGGTTTCTCCAGTTTCCTTCCACTCCCAAAGCAAGATAAACGACCGAGTGACTGAGTTCATGGAGCCCTGCGGAGGACCGGTGTCCCATCCAGGGTGTATTCCCACTCAGGCCCGGTTTTCCTGGGACGGATTTGGGATGCAGTGAGATCCTGACCGGGACAGAGCGCTCGGATTAACACACTTTACACACTGATCTATTTCTGTGTTTTTCCATGCCTGTGTGTGAGTCAGTGTAATGAGACGTTCCTGCTGTTCTCTGTGTGTGTGTGTGTGGGGAGTGGTTCACAGAAAAACAGAGAAATCGTTTTAAAACAGTGGTGGTGTGTTTTAAACCTCAACGTCGTCTCAGCATCTCAGGAAACAACTGGAGCCGCCGCGCGTTAAAGTTTTAAAGGAGACGAACGGGGCGACAGACAGAGTTCTTCTGAGCTGAGTCAGAAACATAAACGCTACTTCAGGCACATCGACAGCAGGGATTCGGGTCAGAGCCACAAGTTACTTATGTGACTCACTAATGAAGCTATTTATAGAGTTCAGCGTTCTGATGAAACGCACGCAGAAAACCAAAATCCTTCATGGACGGTGTGTTACAGAGGCAGCAGGTCAAACATCTGAATTATTCACCACATGGGTGTCATTCACACTGCAGGAAAAAACACAAACGGTTCTGTGAAACCATCAGAGATCAGACCTGAAACACATCAGGAGCCCTTTAATCAGAAACACAGCTCTCGCATTTCTTCAGCTCGGAGAACCACTGAAGGGTCCACTGCAGCTGAGCTCTGTGTGTGTGTCTCAGGAGAGCGAGCAAGTTGTGGGAAACTCTGGGACTTTCTGCTGCAGTACAGCTCATTTACACACACACACACACACAGCACTAATAAGGTGAGAACAGACAACTGTGCTGAATGAGGTGATGACAGTGAGACCTTGACTGTCTCACTGTTGTGTTCTGGGAAACAGCTGAGATCTGACCTCTAACACACACACACACACACACACACACACACAGAATTGAGAAGTGTGTATAGCCTGGGTGAAATAAACCATGATGTATTCAGTGGATCTGATCCAACCCACACAACGAGTCTGTGATTCAGGACACGGTCAGGGCGGGCATCTCTCTTCCTGTGTGCGTGTCTGTTTTTTCTGAGATCTGACCCACTTTGCATTGTGGGTAGATGATGACCTCAGTATCAGTGAGTGTCACATGGTCCTTGATGCGTTGTTCACACACAGTCAGCACACACCAACACCACTGTCACCCCCTAGTGGTCACACACACACACTTCAGCAATCTTTACTGGATAGTGTTTAAATGCATGTTTATAGAGTGATGGTGTGTGTGTTTTCAGCTTCTCCCTCATTCACTCAGACTGTTTTCAGGGTCCTTTTTCGGTCCTCTTTATATTTTATTAGAATTTAAAAATGTCCAGAATTCACTCTACAGCTCAGAAATACTTTAAACAGAACTGCGTTAAAATGACGTGACTACAGTATTTATTCTGAGAGTCAGGCTGCAGTGTGAACGGGACACACATACATACACACACACACACACACACACACACACGCGTTCCTCCGTCACTTGTGTTTATTTCACCGTTTATTTCACCAGTACAGTTATAGTCACCCCGTCACTGTAGATAATAATAATGAGGATTTGCATAGATCGTTAGACAGCAATTTAATTTTATCATTAAGACATAATGGAATGTTCATTAAGACTCCGCCCCTTCCCCCCCACCCCACCCCTCCTGAACACAAGCTCACACGACCGTACAGGAAATCTTCATTTCAGACGGAGGGACATCCGGACCACACTTCAGTCCCGGAGTAGTGGACTAGAGGAGAAGTGTGCACTACATGGGTCTTGTGCTTTAGCTTTAACTGATCACACGTAGCTCCACCCCCAACGCTCACGCCTACTGTATAAAAGCATAGGCATGTGCCGATCATCAGCTGTGAAATATCATCGGCGTATTTACAAGATTCTCCGCGTGGGCATTTCGAAAACACTTGTTCACTACCTAGGCAGCCTACTCCTGAATAAGTAGAGGGTCAGTAGTCTGCCTAAGTAGGGAGCATGCTTGGTGGGGTGGGGAGTCTGTCCCTTATTTTGACACATTTAAAGCACATGTTCCTCAGTGAATCACGAACAACCCCAGGATTCAGGACGCCACCTGAGTGCAAAAACCTGCTGCATGAAGAATGAGGGTTTTTTTTTTTTAAGAATATAATCTTTTTTTTCTTTAAATACAAACTCGCGATATCATCAGAAACCGTGATAAAAACGTACAAATATCATGATATGAAAGATTACCATGGATCGGCACATGCCTGGCCAAGCGCACTGTTTATTTTATTTCACGATGTAATATCTGTAAAGCTGCTGTGTCATGGGTTATTACAGTGTGAGTGTGTGTGTGTGTGTGTGTGTGTTGAGGAAAAACAGTATGTACAGCACAGGAAACCCACAACTCACACTGCAGCAAGCAAATCAACACAATAATAGAAAACAGAGTGGCTCTCTCTCTCTCACACACACCCCCCTTATCCACTCGTTCCTGTCCTTTCTCTTTTCTTATTGGTCTACTGCCTCTCTAAGCCCCACCCACCGCCTTGGACCATAATAAAGACAGAAGCCTTAGAGTGTATAACGTTTACTCGCACTGTGGGCGTGGCTCTGAGACGAGGCCGACACCCAGAACTCTACAGCACCAGCGTTCATGCTAATCGACTATTTCAAATCCTTATTAATTACTGATCCGATTTACTGCACACACACACACACACACACACACTCTCTCTCTCTCTCACTTGCTGGTGAGAAATCTCAAAACTATTTTAATACTAAATTATAAAGGAAATTAACCATTCATCTGAAAGAGGACTACAAAAAAGTGAGCAAAGCTTGTAAGAAAGTGAGCTTGTAAGAATTGGGACCAAGCCGAGCCCCTCTCTCTCTCTCTCTCTCTACCTGCAGAACAACCGTCACTTCCTGTTTATCTTCACACTCCAAGACAGACACACACACACACACACACACACACACACACACACAGAGAGAAAACCCTGGCCCCGCTCCTCAGATGTGCTTCAAGTCCCGTGAAACTCCACCCCTCCTTGGAGGAGGAGAGATGGAGGACAGGAGGTGGAGATGGAGGAGTGTGCCAGATCTAAGGCCCTTTTAGAGGTCGCTCTCTCCATAGAGAGCGGTGGAGAAGGACATGTAGTCGAGAGCCCCGGGCACAGCGTCGCTCCCTCTGTAGGGCGCCATGCGGGAGATACAGTACTCGGCCTGATCGGGGGGCAGCTCGCGCCTCAGCTCCTCCGCAGTGATGTAGTTCTGCAGACAGACAAAGAGGTTACTTCACTTCGCTACATCAGTGTTTAAAGCTCTTACTGACTTCATCCATCTCTAAACAGATTACCAGCTGTGTTCCAAATCAAACTCTGCTTTAATTTAACGCCACACGCCCTCACGCCCGCACACGCTCACCTTGTCTCCAGCGAGGATCTTGAAGGAGGCGATGACCTGGTCCGCTGTGTCCGTGTCTGTTGTTTCCCGGGACATGAAGTCGATGAAGGCCTGGAAGGTCACGGCCCCGGTGTTGTTGGGGTCAACAATGCCCATGATGCGGGCAAACTCGGCATCACCCTGGCAACAAGGGTCAGAAGGTCAACGCAAGCCAAAAGTCTGAGTGATACCAAAACACAACATTAACACAACAACTAAAATACTACAACAGATGTTACGGTAAAGCATTCACATCTGTAGGGAAGCACTGACTTCATACAGATCAGTTTTCACATCAGTACTGCTCTCTGTGTGGGATCAGGCAGACGCTGGTGTGGGATTGGACCAGCGCAGGATTAGATTGGGATCGGCATAAGATCAGCACAGAACCAGGCAGGGATAGGTTAGAGATCAGCACAGGATAAGCAAGGGATCAGTGTGGGATCGGCTCAGGGATCGGGTCGGGGGTCAGCGTGGGATTGGCTCAGGGTCCAGGATCAGCGTGGGACCGGGTCAGGGAACAGGTCGGGGATCGGCTTGGGGATTAGCTATCTGGTGCTTTATGCAGTAACCTTCACGCTGACCATCAGCGTCAGAAAACAAACAGCGGTGAGATCAGTGCATCCCCCCCACCACACACACACCTCTATATTTAACCTTCATCATCAGAGCAACTGAAGCTCATTTGATCACTTTAAAAAAACAGAACCGTCCAATTAGACAAAAACAGAAAACACAAGTAGTGAGAGCATTCAGCACATCAGCGTATGAGAGAGAGACAGACAGACAGAGAGAGAGAGAGAGAGAGAGAGAGAGGCATTTACAGAGAGTGAGACGGGTAAAGCAGTACCAGGCTGTTGCCAGTGGAAATGAGCAGCGCGCGGAAATCGTCCAAGTCCATGACCCCCGTGCGCTTCTGTACGGTGGGAGAGCGAGGGATGAAGATATGAGCATGAAGGGATGCAGCCAGAGAGCAAGAGAGAGAGGAGAGAAACAGGAAGTAGCCGGGCAGGACAGATGGAGGAGGACAGAGACAGGTATGGCAGGATGAGGAAGAGAGAGAACAGAAGAGCAGCATTAAGAGCGACATCAGCACTGAGACGGCCAGCAGGGGGCAGTGTAACGGGTGAGGGAGTGGCGGGGTGAGCAGGGGAGGGGGCTGGTGTGGGGTGGGTGGTGTTGCAAACAGCTGAAAGCACAAATAAATGCATAAGAATACATGTACACTGGTTCAGCGGCGAGCAGCAGCACACCCTCTCCTTGTGCTCGTTACCTGTCTGTCGTTCTCTACGTCGTAACCGAGACTGATCAAACACGCCTTGAACTCCTCGCCAATTAAAGCGCCGCTGTGGTCCTGCAGTTGGCCAATCACATGACAGGTCACACCGGGACAACCAATCACAATGCGAGGAGCACAGAACAGATGCAGATGGAGGTGCATGCACACACGGGATGGGGGTGGAGACAAAAAGGGGTGGAGACAAATGAGATGGATGTCAAACCAAACTAAAGAGGATGATGTGTAATACAGCACAGTCCAACAGTTTAAATAACTTCAGACTAAAAGGTAAACAGTCTCGTCGTCTTAAACATGTCCTTAATCTGTTTCTCTCTCATCTCGGTCCATTCTTCTGATTTTTCAGTCGACACTTCCAACTTTGCTCTCCATGTTCAAAAACAAAATATATAAAATAAACACGATTTCTGTAAATACATTAACTGTAAATTAAAGACCAATTATGGTGCTTACTTTCAGAGAAACACACGGTTTAGTGTGTAATGGGGGACAAAAATCAATAAATAAAACTCCAGTTAAGGGCTAGACCGGACTGCAGGGGGCGCACTGGGACGCCGTGACATGCTGAGTATTCTACAAACATGTACACGATTCTTTTACATTAAAAGGTAATGGTCTTTAAACATATTGTTTTAGCCATCATGACAAATCTAAATTATTTCAGGACCTGAATATGTGGCGGGAAAAAAATAATAAAAAAATAAGTAACTTCTATGACTGAAACGACCTGAAGAACAGGTGAGTGACTGATGATCATGTGACTCTACAGGTCCAATTAAACACCTTCACATGCTGCTGATCCTCTTTGATTAATACCATAATCGGTCTCTCTCTCACACACACACACCAGTCCTTGCACACCTGCGCAAAGTAAGCAGTGTGCTTATAGCTGATATCTTCCTCAGAGGTGTTTAGAGTTGCAACACCTGGCCATGTCCTCTGTGTGTGTGTGTGTGTGTGTGTGTATATGTAATGTGTGTGTGTGTGTGTGTGCGACCTTGTCAAAGTGGTTGAAGGAGGCCCTGTACTCGTGGAGCTGCTCCTGACTGATGCCTTTAGCGTCACGGGTCAGAATCTGGTTCTCAATCTCGTTAATGGTGCGAGCGATGGTGGTGAGGAGCTGCTCCCATCCCACACGCAGGTGCTGAGAGACAGACACACAGACAGACAGTCAGAGAGAGAAGGGGGGGTCCATTATAAGTGCATCCACATTATAACAGTGTGTGTGTGTGTGTGTGTGTGTGTGTACCTCCATGGTGTACGAGGTGTACTTGTTGTCGAAGATAAGAGCCTCCTGGATGAGCTGATGGTTGCCCTCCAGCTGTTCAATGTTGGGTTTATACTCGATGATGCTCTGCTCGTACTGACGCAGGTGAGTCAGCTGATCCTCCAAAGTGCCATTCATCTCGATGGATATCCGCCCAATCTCCTGTGCGCACACACACACGTGCGCGTTTATGGATGTGCTAATGTACATTAATACTGACTGCCTTTATCACGAGTTGTTTGGTAACCATGAGTGACCCTCAGCTGTGCCTCATCTAATGATCTAATACTCCATCCTACTCTGTGAGCTGGAACACATCATTCCTGTAACAGTCTGGTGAGGAGATCGACATCTTCACACTTCACACCAGGTGACCATCTCCAAACTGCTTCTGCAGTCATAGGCTCCAAGTCATGTGAACAATGCGTCTTGAAGTGAAAACGTGGATGAGATCTCAAATGCAAATTTTGCTGGCCACACACACACACACACACACACACACACACACACACACGACCCAACAGTACAGCGTGCAGCGGAATGTTGTTCACAACCGTGTGGGACATAAAAGTAGAGCTTACTTAAAGCAGAAATTACTTGTATATAAGCGGAAAAGGAAAAATGTCAAAATAAAGTGTGCGCGCGCGCGTGTGTTTACCTCCATCTTGTTCTGGATCCAGGGTCCCACCACGTTGGCCTGGTTGGCGAATTGGCGTCTCAGATGGTCGTTAGACTGCTGACGGCTGAGCTCCTCCTGCAGGGCTTCATCACGCTGAGGAACCAGCTGCTGCACCTGCGCGCGTGCACACACACACACACACACACACACACAGTCAGTATGCACACACTCCAAACATTATTGGCACACAGTCCATCAGCTTCTGGTCTGTTGAACCCTGTGTGTACCTTGTCCCACTTGCTGTCGATGCTCTGGGGTGTGATGGTGGTGTAGGGGTTTGTGCCGCTCAGCTTGATGCCGTTATACTGCGCAATTTTCTGCACCTCCGCCTGAATGGCCTGAATCGCCTCCCGCTCCTTATTTGCCTCCGGGAGAGTCGCCTTAAACTGCTCATGGGCTGTGATCAGACCCTACAGAGAGAGAGAGAGACCTTAGGGCTGATTCATGACAGCCCTTCAGCTTGCATTTCCACTGTTTTCAATGAAGCCGTGTATCTGCTACGTGTGTGTGTGTGTGTGTGTGTGTATCTGCTACGTGACTGAGGTGCAAGCAGGTATAAATATTTCATCATTTTAGAGCACCATGAGGGAACCACATTACAAGAAGCAACCCTTCAGTGATTAGCCCAGATCCGGCCCTCAGCTTTCACAAAAATGAAGGGAAAAAAATAATTTTCTCTACAAAAGTTCCCTTCCCCCAGCTTTACACAACAAACACACCAAGTTAGGTTCTATCTCTGTTAAAACATTTCGAATGACATAACTGATTTAGTTTTGTAAAATGTTGAATATTTATCTCGGACAATCACACAGTCGCTGTGCAGGAGAGATGATTTCAGGGCTGATGACCGGTTTTTATACAGAAGCGACTCAAACTGAAACCGAGTCCGAGATGTGACCTGCAGCACTCGGCACCCAAACTCAGCTCCTGAATCAGTCGGAGATGTTCTGTGAGATTCCTGAGGGCTTGTACAATGACCCACACACACACTGCAGGAATTTATCTTCTACATCAAAAATCTGAAAGAACGAGGCAGCAGCGTGGGTTCTGCAGCTACGAGAGAACATGGCGCAGTGGACCACTGACCCAACTAGCTAAAGCTAAACTGGCCTTCACCTACACATCCAGGGCCAGGCCCTTAAACAGAGAGAGAGAGAGAGAGAGAGAGAGAGAGAGAGGGACAGACAGACAGTACCTGTATCTCCTCGATGTTGTGCACGATGAACATGTCCTGCAGGTCCTCCATCGCTCCCTCCATCCAGTTATTAAATGGAGCTGCTCGCTTGGCGTACTCCAGATACAGCTCATCAATCGACTCCAGCTGCTTCTCTGTCCTCTACACACACACACAGATTTGTACATACTTAAACACTGCTTCCAGGACTGTAAAGTAACACGCTACTAAACTCTTCCTCCAGGTAACATCACGCGCACACGTTGCTGTGTCTGTCATGACCGTTCTTTTACATCTCCATGTTTGTTGTTTGTGTAAAGCTGCACTTCAGCGCCCCTGCAGGTGTGGTGGGAATTTGTCTAAATACAATTCCTTCATTTTTATAGCAAGCTTCTGTTTAATAGTGCACCTACAGAACTGCAGTGCTGTCTCTGTGTGTGTGTGTATACATACCTCAAGTGCCTCTCTGCGATTCTGCGTTAGCGCTCCCAGCACGTCCCACTGCTCACAGATCTTCTGACAGCGAGCGTTCACGCTAGGAGAATCGTAGTAGTCTAGCTCACTGCGCACGCACGCGCACACACACACACACACACACACACACACACACCATGAGCTACAGATGTTCCTCGCCCTCATTGTTTATTGCTGTATCTCTCAGAGTTCCATGAGTGTGGGAGGTTGTCACGCGTGTGGATGCACGTACTTGAGCTCCTGGGCGATGGCGGCGATCTGCTCCACGCGGTCCTGGTGAGCAGCGAGGTCACTCTCAAACGCCTCG
>JAQMCW010000019.1:22714-40815 GCA_030068335.1 Chrysichthys cranchii
AGAAGTGGAACGAAAATCATACATGATTCCAAACATTTTTTACAAATAAATAACTGCAAAGTGGGGTGTGTATAATTATTCAGCCCCCTGAGTCAATACTTTGTAGAACCACCTTTTGCTGCAATTCCAGCTGCCAGTCTTTTAGGGTATGTCTCTACCAGCTTTGCAGTACAGTAGTACAGTAATCCCCCCGCTATATCATGGTTCACATTTCACGTCCCCGGCTCTTCGCAGATTTTTATTTTGAATATATTGTTTTTTGTGGATTTCCCCTGGTATTATAAAATATAGCCATCAAATAAAAGAGTAAAATATTAATAATATATAAAATACAGTACAGTGTAGATCATATTTACACAAGAGACAACGAACATGTGGCATTGTTTATGAAAATGCAGGATGGGGATACTGGGGAAAAAAAAATTTATGGCTGGAGGAACGAGTCTGGCCAATCAGAACGCCCTGTTCATTTAACCTTGTTGTGATTGGCTGCTGGCTACGACGCGAACGGTTGGGGAGAAACAACCAGCATTCGCCAAAGTATCGTCAGTGTTGGAGCTCCATATTTCTGTCTTGAATTAATTTCAACATCCATCCATTACATTTAGAAAAATGGACAGAAGATCTGTGTAGAAAAAAGCCTAGGCTAGGCTAGTGTACTACACACATACAGGACCGAAAATATAACTCCAGGCTACGCTAGTATAGTATACAGTACATTACAGTACTCGCTATAAATGTCACGTTTCTATGAATTCGACACAAAATTCACCTCGCTATACAATCACACTTTTTTTATATGCGTCTAGAATGTGTGAGGATCTATTTAAAAAAAAAAAAAAAAAAAAAAAAAAAAAAAGCATTAGGGGTGGCGTCCGTGTATGGCGGATTTTCATCTTTCGCGGAAAGTTGTGGAACGTAACCCCCGCGAAAGACGAGGGACTAGTGTGCTTTCGTTGTGGCTCATGCCAGAGTGCTGCTGAATTCTTGATTCTGATTGGTCAGAAGGTGTTGATTGATTTTCTATAAATCACAGCTCTGACATTAGTGCAGCTTGTTAAGGGCCAAGCACGATAGATTTTTTTTTTAAATTATTATTATTATTATTATTACTATTATTTTTATTATTATTTTCTGCTGACATAGTCTATGGCAGCCCATAGAGCTGCTTGGTAGATTTTTATTTTATTTGGCACACAGAGAGGATATTCCAAAGAATTCATTTACCCAATTTGAAGTCAGTGCATTCATCCCAGTGTCATGGATTTGTAACACTCAGAATCGAAGCTGTAAAGTTCCAGTTTTTTGATATATTCAGGACAGAGGAGCTTGTGTTGTGGTTTTTTCAGTACAGTGACGAGCTGTGGGGATTTTATTTGTTTGGTTCGTTGGTTGTTGTGGGTTTTTTTGTGTGTGTGTGTGTGTGTGTGTGTGTGTCTTATTAATTTCAGGACAGAGAAATGTTACAGAACATTGACACGAATTATAAACTAATAAAAAAAAAGTGCCAGTCTTAAATAGATAAGAACTGTAACAGTTGCAGACTGCTTTAGTATAAGATGAGTAAAACACCCCAGGACGTGCTCTTGCAGGACTGCTGCTACGACTGGGTTTATTACAATAAGTAATAAAAAATCATGACTCATATGTCAGATGTATGGGGGGAGAAGAAAAAAAAAACAAAACCATTCATAGGGTTTGTGAAATACCTGAGCACTTATCCGCGCAACAAGGAAACTCTTTCTGTTATCCAGCATGGACTTCTCCAGCAAACACTCCTGCGCCTGACCCTGAAAACACACAACAATCTGAATCAATACACTACACAACGTTCGTGTTGATGAAGGGGTGTGTGTGTGTGTGAGAGAGAGAGAGAAGGCAAGAGTGTGTGTGTACCAGCATGAGATTGATGTTGAGATTAAGGATCTGGTGACTCATGTCCACGCTGTAGTTATGGCTGAAGTGATCTCGCAGGTAGGTGAAGGCTCCAGCTGAGCACTGGAAATGCGTGCACGAGACCTTCATCCCCTGCCAAGACGAAGATGAACGGGATTAGAAACATGAGGCGCAAGAGTCTTGGGCAATGAGCTTACAGCAAGCGACAAGAAGCAGTATGTGACACCGCAGTAGAGATTGCAATAAAAGGTTTGCTAACAGACTGCACAACAGTGTTGGTTAAAAAAAAAAAAAAAAAAAAGAAGACACATTTAAAGTTTAATGATTGCTTTTATTTTTGCTTACAAAAAAGAAAACAATCTGAAAATTGAGAGATTCTACTAGACGTTTTTTTCCCCTTGGTCACCCAAGTGGGGTTAATAGGAAGCCTGGGAACGTCCCCAAGATGGCCGTCAAGTGCACAGATGTTACTCAGGCATACAGACTTACAGACCTGTACATTACACCAGTGTCGTACTTGGAGTTCAAACTGCTGTTTCCCAGCCACCCTATCGCTTACCACTGTGGTGATTTCACAGCCTTGTTAGTGTTGCACAACGCCACAGTTATTACACAACCACCGAACTGTTACTTCGTCTTGCACGACCAAGACAAAGAAAAAACGACCAACAAATAAAAACCTAGAAGGACTTGAGCGAAGGGAAATGTTCGGTCTTGGCCAAACAAGAGGTTTTCCACTAGACTCTTGTTGGATTAATATTAAAGTAATGTAAATTTTGGCATCACGCATTCAGACTGAAGGAATATTTCATGTGTTCTACGGTCAGATCTGTTCCACTCGTGTGTCTGACTAACAGTTCCTATCTGCGTCACATCGACAGAGCGATAATCGCCTTGGATTTCGGAAAAACAGAAGGAAATCATTTTATCTTTTGTTCTGTCAAAACAACCAGGATGTTATTGTTCCTTACACAAAAAAAGAAAAAGAAGGGGGAAGTTTTCCCTTTAGGTCATTTTGAAAGTGAATAGGTGTGAATTTATAGTCAAAAGTGTAATTTTAGCAATACTGCACAGAAAAGAAATGAACAAAAACAGAAATCGGAAAGTACAGGACCATATGAGATGCTGAGGGTCGACCTGAGCGATCTGTCAATAAAACAGCAAATACTTGCCTCCTCTGATACTCGGTTGTCCATCGCTCCCAGCATCGAATGCAGCGCTCCTGCACAAGCAAAAACAAAAATATGCCTGGGATCAGGAAACACGAGCTCTTAAACAAGACACACACATATACTGGAGTCTGTGTGATTCAGTAACAGCTCACCCAAATTATACAAGATGCACGCTTGTTCATAGCTAATGTCGTCGTGCGTGACCGTCTTCCCCGAGAAGATCTCTGTCCTAGTACAGGATGGAGGAGAGACAAAAAAAACTGAAAATGAGACGGAGAAATGTCACGACAGGCTAGTTTCCATTTAAGATATCTGTTGTTAAAATAAACGTCGACTGATGTGTTGACTGACACCATGGCACCGCTGAACCCTGAGATTTATCACAATGTTAATACTGTATCATCATAATCATCATATCACCCTGCCAGGTTTGTAGACTTTTATTATAAATGGAATATTCTGGAGGGAAACCTTAAAGGATTTCTATTTGATTCCAAATTAACAATCGAAGAGCAAAATGGCATTGCATCCCAGGTGTGATGTGCAGAAATTAGATAAAAATCTGACCAGGACACCGGGACAGCGGCTTCCTGCCCAGGACCCAAAGGCACGCGGCTCTGCAGGTAGTGCAGCTGTCCGAAGTATTTGCGTAGTGTACTGCAGCCCTCAAAGTCCCGCGTCACGTTCACTGCACTCTGAGGAAGAAAAGCAGAGATTAGACAAGAAGTCCCGGGAACGACCTGGCTTGATCATTTTACCTCATTCGCTCACCTGTCGTAACTGTTCCAGCTTCTTCAGCGGCTCGTTGTAGTTGTCGGGGTCCTCGCCATAATTCTTCAGTATGAACTAACAAAGCAGGAGGAAGAAAACGGACGTCACGGTGGATATGACACGGGGATAGAAAAACAAACAACAGAATTAATGTGTTTGTGTTAAATAGTATAAGACTGAGTGGCGTAATGGTGATTAAGCAACACTGAGCAAAAAATGTTAAATGTCAAATATATATATATATATGTACACACACATACATATACACACACACACATACATACATACCGGTATATAATATTTTTCAACGTACACACACACTTCAGAAATATGGAAAATGTTTATAAATGATTAGATATTATTACATTACTGACAGGTTTTGTGGCTTTGCTTCTTGGAAAATACAAAAGCCTCCTCCGAGCTTAGCTGCAGGTTAGCTAGATATGTTGTTGAAAAAGTTTGGATCAGCTTGTCCTTTGTTAGGGTTACTTATTAAGAACAGAGCTGTCGGTTACGCCCATGTTTCAGCATTAGCCATGCTCACACACACGCAGGCGCGCGTTCTGTTTTTCCTGGCCGTATTACGTCAAATCCCGCCTACTACACTGTGATTGGCTTGCACTATCCCTCTCGTACGCATTCTGATTGGGTACTACACCAGCCTTTAAGGCGCGTTTAACAATCACCAGCTAATATTAGCCAATCACAACCCACGAGGCGGAATACGGATAGGGGAAAAAAACAACACAACACAATTATAGTTAGCAAGCAAGCTAGGTGGTTAGTGTAATATGTTTTGGTTAAATTTAACCTCTCCTTAGCGAATCCAGCTAATTTTAGGCGAATGGTGAGAATTAAAGAGAGACTTTAAACTATTAATCCGGCTCTACCATGATGTTTGAGTCCCCTCACCTGTTTAACAGTCGAGCTAAACAGAAATTCTCCAGCTTCCTTCAAATCCAGCCAAATCATCGGCATGCGCGGCACCGCCTCCATTTTCAGCCAACTAACCTCACTCAGGTGGCGAACCTGAAGTGCGAGAACTTATTTAAACGCGGCCTGCCTCCAATATGACGGCTAATCTTCTTGTATTAGGATGTGTTTTTCTAATCTAAACGACTGTGTCATGTCCCAGGAAACCGACGATGTTTCGGACATGACGTCACGGTGTAGGCTTCGGGGAACTTGGGGAATGTAGTTCTTACTGGAGGAACAGGGCCGCAGGAGCGCCGCCATATTGGAAGCCGAGATTCTGAAGAGAATGTAATAAAAATAATACATGACAGATACTAATAAAGTGTCCAGAAAGCTACTAAACATTGCCTCTACATTATTACCCTCAATAAAAAGGCCAGGATTGATACATATCCATGTCCACGCTCATCTAAAACGACTTACTGCTGTATATCACAGTAGCAGAATATAATCAACTGAAGTAGTTAGCATGCTAGTTATGTGATCATTACCTAGCTCATATTAGTCACTTGACTAGAACTTCTAAACTTTGTATTATTATACATAACATTACCGAGCTATTTTGTTGAAGTGATTTTGTTTACTCACTAGTTTAGTTTGTTGGATATCTTATAACTCCATTTCTGGAGGTTAAAGTGTCTGTATTGGGAGAAGCATTGGAATTATTAAATGCCTCCTTTGTTTAATTATTAAAAATCTGGCAAGAAAATGGAGCGATTGTCAGGATAAGGCATATCGTTATTATTAACATCATTGTTGTATTTTTTTGCTTTAATTTCTATTCTTTTTATTGTAAATTTAAGGCGCTTTGAGTTGCATTACATGTATGAGAGGTGCTATATAAATAAATATTATGATCACAATTAAAAATGAGTTACTAATAAACAAATCAACTTTTCATACAGTATGTTACTTATCAAAAATATGTTTTTTAAAAAAAAAAAATCAGCCAGTGACACCATTTTAGCTGGCTAACAAACATTAGCGAACACTTAATTTCAGTATGAACTCAAAATCATTTGTCTCAGTGATTAACTCCTACTGGATAGATGATTATATAGGTCATTGTTTGAGTTTAATTCGTCACCATGATGCAATTTTTCAAATATAAACAAAGGTACAGCAGTCCCTTGTCTTTCGCCAGGGTTACGTTCCAAAACTTCTGCGAAAGATGAAAATCCACAATACATGGCTACCCCCAAATGTTTTTTTTTTTTTTTTAAATATTTAGTGTAAGCCCTAAATGACCCTCCTACACTCTTTAAACACTTTCTAGACACAATTAAACTCATAAAGAAAACATTTTCAAGCATATAGTGAGGTGAATTTTGTGTTGAATTTGTAGAAACATGACATTTAGAGCGAGTACTGTAATGTACTGTATACTATACTAAGCCTAGCCTGGATTTATATGTTCAGTACTGTATGTGTGTAGTACACTAGCCTAGCCTAGGCTTTTTCCATACTGTATAATACTGTAATTAACACCCACTTGCTACAGACTGAATTTCAGAATCACTACAGTGTCATAAACAACGGATGGTACTGAACCGACTTAAACAACTGACTCAAGAAACAGCGAATCCATGAATAGCCGGGGACGCGGAATGTGTGGGGATTACCCTATTTCAAATTAAATATTGAAAAGTATATTTATGTGGAGTGTCCACCATAAAACTGCACAGTGTATGAGCTGTTACTATAGAAATGATGACCTGTTAAAATGACCACATTAAGATAAACTTGTGATTTGCAGCTGCACTCCTGTCAGCTTTTACAGAAAATTAATCAACGCCTTCTGATCAAACACCACCCAGACGTTAACAGCAACATGGTTTACACCACTACACCCCTTCCCCTTCACAGTTTGTTAACATGTTGGTAAGCATTGGTGAACTTCTTCTTTTTTTTTTGCATATTATCCCAGGAACACATTTTACTTCTCATTTTTTATTACCGTGTCAGTGAGCTAAGTGTACATGCAGACAAAAAGCTGATCACAGCTGCATTAGTTAACAGCAGGGATGAAGACGCTTCAGCTGTTTATAATTCTACTCACTCTATACGGTAGGAAACTTCACCATAGCTCAGGATTTTGTGTTTTTTTTACTGATTCGTGTTACAGTGAGTATTGGATTATACATGGGCACAGACAGGTCAAAGACTTATAATGATGATTTAAATTTACATAAAGATGTTATTTTATCTTTTTTTTTTTACGTTTAAATGTATTTCTAGTATATTTTGAAATGTTAATGATTTTTGACCTCAACCATCTTACATTTATTCTTTAATTAATTTTATATATGAAATGTATTGTGTGTGTGTATATGTGTGTATATGTACGTGTGTGTGTGTGTGCATGCTAAAACACTTTAACTAATGTCTAATGTCTAATGCTTCCTCACAACCTTTTTACTTAAAAGAAAGTCTTTTTTCAGTCTTACCCTTTTCATCTTTTTAATCTGCTTTCTCTGCACGCTTATTTTTCAGCTGATCACTCATCAGGTGTATGTGATGTGAACTATACTCCTACAGTTTGTGCTGTGAGAGGATACAATGCCTCCATGCCCTGTAGTTATTCTTATTCATTAAGTTCCATTATTCAGGTGACACAAATGCTTTGGTGCTCAATGAACTCAAACACAGACAGGCTTTGTAAAAAGTCACCGTATGTTTACAACAGCTCGTCACCCACCAAATCAGACTTTGAGTACGTTGGAGACAACAAATCAAACTGCACTTTGTTAATCCACAATGTACAGTTCAATTATTCTGGAGAGTACAGATTCAGATTTACAACTAATGATAAAAACATCAAATGCACAGGTCATCCTGGGGTGACGCTACAAGTTTCAGGTAAATGCTATGGTTTAAAAATAAATAAATAAATTAAATAAAATATTCTTTCTGTGCATAATGAACTGCAGGTCAGACTGCACTATCATTTAAAAAAATGTATTCAGTAGTTAATAATTAATAAGTGTGGAGCAGAACATGGCGAGGCATGCTGTTACAGGAAAATAAACAATGACCTTGTGGTGTGATCCAGCCTGAATCAAAGTGTTGATCTTCCTATAACAGTACATCCTGGAATGTTTTATTTCTCTTATATCACAGCATTTTTCCAACTGTAAGGGGTAGGGCCCCACAGCCCCGGCCCTCTACCACACTGAGACAGAGAGCTGCCGCTTGGTAATGAATGATAAGCTGCTCCATCTGTAACTGGTCTAGTTAAGGGCTGCTTAGAGATCGTGCAAACGCTCAGTCTCGAGTTCACCCTGTGAGGGCAAGACTGAGCTTATAGTTTTATTTGAAAACTACAACTGCACTCTCTTCTAGGGCAGGAACCTTTTGTTTCCTATTTAGTTCTCTGTAGTGAGAAGTCAGAGGTTTCTCTCTTGTTGGTCCTCCTACCTTTAGTTTCTCCTTTGTTCATGTGCTCTGTTTTGGTTTGCTGTAGGACAAGTACAAGTCCTCTTTATGGTACACTAGTCACAAGCTCGCGTTCTAACCCAGATACTGTGATTTGGAATCTGATTCTGGGTAATTTGTTGTATTGTAGAAGAGAGCTTTTTCAGTTTGTTACTTTTTTCCGTAAACAAGTGCAGAGCTGTGTTGGCCTGAGTATATTTATTACCTCTGCCAAGGAGGTTGTGTTTTTGTTGTGGCTTATTTGTCTGTCTGTCTGTCTGTCTGTCTGTAAGCAGGATTATGCAAAACCTACCAAGCCAATTTCCATGAAACTTGGTGTAGCATGGGTCCAGGAAGTACTCCCAAACTCCCTTGGTGAAAAACTGTGCTCAACTCTGCCACACGTTGTACTGAGCAGTAGATGACAGTAAAGTATTCTAATGACAAAACATAGCCAGTGTAGAAATATGCTAACTCCACTGGATTCACTGTATATCCAGACGTATAAATGGTTGTGATTACAGATTTACGTACTGGAGAAGAGTTGACGATGGTGCTTTTGGAGGTCTGTGCTCTCAGAGTACTCTTCCAGTTTGCTATTTTGGATGTTTCTGTTCGTTATCTCTGTGCTAGATAGTCCTCTGAGATAGAATTCTTGAGTATTAGTTGTGGTTGACTGTTTACCCAGAAATCGGATAAAATCGAGACTGGGGTGAGTCGCCCCATTTCAGGCAACAATTGCAGTTTTTTCTATTATTTGTTTAAGAATTGCAATTTTTATCTGATTATAGTTATGTTTAATTTAATAGAACAGCTGCAAGGCAGGTTAGGTCCTATACTTGCTTGCGTTATTATAGCAGCTATAAAGTCATTCCCTCACCACCTCTTTTTACATTTTTTTTTTAAACATATATTAGTCAGAAATAATGGAATCGTATTGAAGCAATATAATTAAAAAACTCAAAGTACATTAGCAAGTGTTCTTGCTAGTGGATTTAGGATTCAACCGTAGCGTAATTATTAACACCCTCTCAGTCCTGACTGACTGACTGACGTGGAGTCTTTCCTGCTCTCTGAAAAAGATTTAAAGGTGTCACTAATCAGGCTCAGTGGAAACGGGACCCTTAAACAAGGAGACTCGTTAAATCTGACGTGTGATGTGAAGTGCACACACAGTTCCTCACAGTTTGTGTGGTCTAAGAACAACGAGCTCTTACCTGAATCAGGACCCGTTCTTCACTTTCCTGCTCTAACCGTGAGGGATTCTGGGAATTACACCTGCACTTGGAAATCCAACCTGACCTCAGGATCTGACACGATCAGACTTCACGTCGAGGGTGTGTCCATCTGCTCACATTTCTGCCTGTGTCTGTGTGTGTCTGTGTTTTTGTGCATGAATGTGTGTGTTTGTGTGTCTGTTGTAATATTTGAAGAAATATCTCACATTATTGATCGGCTTGGTACATGCTTCCTTTCTAATGAGAGAGAGATATTTTAACAATGATCTTTTTAAATCTTGACATGTTCACACTTATTTTGCAGGTGTTTACAATCAGGTCAGTGATTGGGATGTGAAATATCCTGATAATCCGATCTGCGCTGTGAGAGGATTCAATGTCTCCATTCCATGTTATTATTATTATCCAAAGCCAAATTATCAGGTGACAGAAAAGCTTTGGTGCTCAATGAACTCAAACACAGATGATGGGTGTCGTTACCCTCCGTATGTTTATGACAGCTCATCAAACACCAAGTCAGACTTTGAGTACGTTGGAGACAACAAATCAGACTGCACTTTGTTAATCCACAATGTAGAGTTCAATTATTCTGGAACGTACAAATTCAGATTTATAACTAATGTGACCGATGGCAGATGGACAGGTCAGCCTGGAGTGATTCTACAAGTAGCAGGTAAATGCCTTGGTTTAAAAAATGTTAAAATAATTGTTTTTCTTTATGTGCATAATGAACGTTGCATAAGATTCCACAGCAAAGGACTGTTTTTATATCCATCCATTTTCCAAATAGTTTTCAGCTGCTCATAAATTAAAAAGCCAGGACAAAACACGAAGGCGCATGACCTGATGGTTTGATATCGACTAACATGAAGTTTTTTCAGAACATCACAAGTGCATTAATATAAACCTGTGAATTACAGCTGCACTATTGTCAGAGCTGCTGTTATAGAAAATTAATCAACACCGGGGACAAATCAGAACCTGGAGTTCACCAGCTCTGTGGTGTAAGATGTTACACAGAAAACAGATATTAATAAAAAGAAAAATTACGGAATCTTTCTGAAGAAATAAAACGTCTAAAAGTAAATAATTAAATAACAAAGCACATTAGATATGAACATATTGTCTCAGCAGCTCCGAATTGTAGGATTTTAGGCTGCGACTATAATTATTAGTGCTCTCTAAGTCCTGACTGACTGACGTGGAGTCTTTCCTGCTCTCTGAAAAAGATTTAAAGGTGTCACTAATCAGGCTCAGTGGAAACGGGACCCTTAAACAAGGAGACTCGTTAAATCTGACGTGTGATGTGAAGTGCACACACAGTTCCTCACAGTTTGTGTGGTCTAAGAACAACGAGCTCTTACCTGAATCAGGACCCGTTCTTCACTTTCCTGCTCTAACCGTGAGGGATTCTGGGAATTACACCTGCACCTGGGAAACCAACATGACATCAGGATCTGGAACGATCGGCTTTCAAGTCGAAGGTGGGTCCATCTGCTCACAAGATTCCTGAACTTTAAATATCAGTCTGACTCGAATTACTACTGAAGGAAGGGATGATATACCTTTACACTCCTGTAGCAAAGTAACTGATGTAGTTCAGTTGTTTTCTTTTTCTTTTCAGGTGTAAATCCTACTCATTGGCCATACTGGATCATTGTTGTGGTGGCAGCTGGAGTGATTTTCATCATCTTAGTCATCTTAGGAGCAGTGCTTTATAACCAGTGGTAAAACTCTGCATGTTTACATGGAAATCGGATGACACTCAGGGCCCACAAGCACTGTTTATTAAATATACATTTAATGCCTTCATAGAAGAGTGCACTCAACCTGAGTAGATTGGCAGGGTGTCTAATGTTGTAGAGTAGAGGCGAACCAAGACAAAGGCTTTGCATTTTTCTGAACTGCAGCTCATGCTACGTCACAGAGCTGTGTAACAGTGCCGTCCTCCCTCTTCTGCATATGTGAGCTCATGGATGCCCGTGATTGGCAGCGAGAACATGACCACTTTTTCTCTCTAGAAGTCACAGCTCTGGACGGCTGTGGCATTGTTCATTGCTGTGATAGGTTGAGATAGGGTGAGCAGTTCACTTGTGTGCTGCTTAGAAGCCTGGATCTACTTGCTTTTTTCCCCTTATCACTCAGAGCAGATCTTCTAGCAGATCTTCTGGAAGACCTGGTGTCAGTTGTCTGTCACAGAGTAACATGAGATTGGGTTGAATATATGCGACGAGCAGTTCTCCTATGAGGACCTGTTACATCTTGCTCTTCGCTCGCACATGAGTTGGATTGGACAGGATTTTATGAGGGTGAAAAAGAGGCAAATATAAGATCCTGAATATTATTAAAACAAGGACGCGGGACTGTTTTACTCTGCTATGGACTGGAAAGAGATGCTGGGATGGGTCCGTCTTTTTTAGACAGTAGTGGTGTCAGCATCAGGCTTCCACATGATCCGATGCGACTTGTTAGCCTCTGATCGTTCTGTGACCCGATGGATATGTTCAGAATCAGAGGTAGGCCTGCCATTAATTTGTGAATGATGATGATGATGTCGAGAAGGGCTATTTTATAAGTATCAGACTTGTGGACTAATCAGCTTGCTAGCCTGTTTACCAATATGAAGTCTTTTTTACACACCAGTTGCATTTCTTTTCTTTTCTTTTTTTTTGTGACAATTTTTCTCTGCCTTTAAAATTGGTGGATCAGTGCAAATCATTGGATTGTTACACCCCCAAAAGCACCTGAGATGCCTACATAAAATCATTCTCACAGTGTTGTGAAACTCGGGCAAAAAAAGCCTATCATGATAACCTGGTCAGTAGCATTAGACAGATCTTAATCATGGTCCTGAAATACTCCTGCCCCAAATGGTAATAAATGTAGTATTTTAGTGAGGCTGGTGGTTTCTATTCTTCTCCTCTGAAGTTTACTTCATGCACTGATTTCATCGTCCACTGGCTGGTCTGATACTTAGCTTAAGGTGTTGTTTTTCTGTTTCTGCTAGTAGGAAGAACAACGCTCCAGAAGAAAGCAGTGGAAAAGTTGGAGAGCAAACACAGGTATGACAAAGTTCATAGATGAGACTTGGTTCTGCTCAGTGGAGACTGCGGTCCATTCTTAAATGATCATAATGACACCGTTCTTACGTATTTTTAACTCTAACAGAACCCTCAAAATAAGAGAGGTGTGAAAATGACCATTTGCCTTTTTTTTTCTAAAGCCAAAGCTGATGTTCTGCCGCCACACAATCACATGACATTTACCTGAACAAGAGCAAAAAAAGCCATTAGTTGGTCATTTAATACACTAAAAAAAAAACCTCCTTAACATTCCGATTTTTGGAACAACCCAAATCAGCTGCCATGAGCATTCCCTTTAAAGTCCTCTGCTTGGACTGGACCACCTCTTTAGCATTCCCTGTGCTTTAACGTTCCACATTCAATGTGATTATTAAACAATGAGGTGGATGTGAGCGCAGGAACACTAAACTTTAATACTTTTTATGGTTTTGCACTGTTTGTTGGGTATCTTTACAAGACTAAAAGTCTGAGGTCATGTCAGAGCTGGCTTTATTACTCAGATCAAATACAAACTTTGTTATTATTCAATAATCCACTATTAAAACTGAGACAAATGTATTTTGATCTGTGAGCGAAACACTCGTTTGAATCTTGTTCATACACTTGGTCACACATTTTACTGAAAGGCTAATTCGTTTCGCTGCAGGTAAAGCAGGTTCCTCAGCCCAATGAAGAAGTGTCGCAGCAGGAGGAAGTGACTTATGCATCAGTGTGTATTAAAAGCAACAATCTGAACAATGGGTAAGAGCTAATTCTGTGTAGATGGTGACAGATTCAGGTTAACTGTTTACCCATTTGACATTTTACTGACATTAATTCAAAATACTCTGATGATTTAGGATTTGGAGTTAGCAAACCCTGCTTATTTAACCTAACAAGCTCGGTCCTCATGCAATTTGTCATAAGAACAATATTAGCTCCAATTATTCTAGAATAAATAGTGTGCTTGGAGGGAACATGATTCATACTAGCCAACTACAATTAAGCTAACAGCTAGATCGTCAGTTATTATAAGACCCCAGTTTTGCTGTTCTTGAATTAATTTCAAGCTAATCGCACTTCCAATTTCTGTCTCATCTCCACCCAAGCAAGGTGTTTTGCATATTCCCATTTTTCTTTTCTCATTTGAAGACGCTAAGTCATTAGGAGCATGTATTTGAACCTGCCTTCTCTGTCTTTATTTAAACACGTCACATGTTCACATTCACAAGGCGAAATGCTGTTCACTGTGATCTAAAACATTTGTAAAAGGATTGCGTGTGTACATGTTTCATGGCTCATCCGTGGGTTTCTGTGTGTTTGCAGGCATGTCCATGCTGAGCAGAAGGATGAGGACATGTCCGTTATCTACAGTACTGTGACAATAAAATGATTACGTCTTTGGCATCATCAGGCATCTTCAGGCATTTACCTTACTTGGGCAGCTTGAAAGAAAAAAATCCCACTATGCAACAATGGTTTGCTACTAGAAGCTCGATGCTAGTGCACACTGGTGACACCTGCTGGTCAAGAGAATGTTTTACACACAATCCTGCTGCCTAGAAGGATGTGATCTCGACACTTCAATCCTATACGTTCTACTCCTGCTTCTTCGTCTTAGACTCGGGTTCCTGCTGCAGCAGATCATTTTATCTGGATACCACAGATATGAACTTCCTAAGACCCGCTACTGCACGTATAAAGACTGTTTCATGCCCAACACTCCATATCTTTTTCAACACAGGCATTTCTATGTAATTTTTCTCTGTAACTGATCTATAATCCAGCGTGTCTATCCAGACAAGGGTCGGTTCCCTCTTTAATTCTACTTCTGCTCAAAGTTCTTCCTCATAGGGTCTAGAATTTCATCCTGGTCACCTCTGGATTGTCAAATTAGGGACCTAAATTTACATCCAGATTGCTCTAAAGCTGCTTTGTTGTTAAAAGCACACCACAAAAAAAAAAATTTTGATTTGTTTTTTTAAAACATTTAGTTACTTTTTTCCTTTTTTAAACTTGTTTATAAAAGTTGCCAAAGAGGTCAGTTTGTGATACTATATTAAATTTGCATGTTCTAATGTTTTTTTTAAAAAAAACATTTTCTCTTAAAATCTAGTAATAAACTTATTAAATATCAAAGTAAAAATATTTTTCCTTTTTTGCCCACACATGACCACCACATCTTCAACTTACCAGCTGTTTAGAAGGCCTTTTGCTCTGCCCACTTCATAATCACGTCGTCATGTTCCTGACCTGGGGAAGCTGGAGCCAATCCCACCTGACGTCAGGTGAGAGGTGGGGTTACACCCTGGGTAGGACACTGATCCATCACAGGGCTAGCACAGAGACGAACAATCGCTCACACTCACACCTCCGGGTAATTTAGAGTAGCCAGTTAACTTGAGCTGCATGTCTGTGGGAGGAAACCTGAGCACCCTGGAGGAAACTTAATTAGGAGAGGACACGTAAACCCCACGAAGAAAGGCTCTTCTTCAGGGAGAACATGCAAACTCCACACAAAAAGGCACCCCTGTCGACCCCCGGGGATCGAACCCAGGACCTTCTTCTTGCTGTGAGATGACAAGGCTAACCACTGCACCACTGCACCGCCCTCCATTTTCTTAACTAATATTGCTAATATTTGTGACTCATGTCACGGCTGGAATCCGTGTCCAGCTGTAAGCCCTAAGGGACATTATGACCTGCAATCCTGGCTGGTGAGGACTCTGATACTCACACTAACACTCAAGCACTCCTGAGTAGTGATTAAGTACACGTGGACTTTAGAAATGTTATTCCGGTTTGGCGCTTTGTTTGTCCCCTGATTGCTGAATCAAGTCCTACCTAGTTTTACCCGTTTGTTCATCGCCTGACCGCTGCCTGTGTATGTATACCTGCTTCAGCTTTCCTTCACAAATTGGATTTGTTTCCCATTTACCTGCAAGCGTCTCTCCCACCTGACAGGCTGCCGTGGATTTATGATAGATTTATTCTAGTTTTCTTGATTAAACATTTCTGGGTGTCTTCACTGAGAAATAAATACACGTTTTAACTTTAAAAACATCAAAATACTGCATTTCAAGGTTTGATTAATTATGAATGCTTATATATATTTAATTAGAGGTCTTATTTCCCAATAAGACATCTAATTAAATATGTATAAAAATTCCAGTGCAAAAATTATAATTAGGAACATTAATAATCTACCGGTGAGCACTGTATTGGGTGGTATTAAAAAAAAAACCCATATATATATATATATATATATACTTAAAGAATATTATTTGATGGAAAAAACCCTAAAAGGAAGAGAAACCTTTATGTAGTAGTACTTTATGCCTTTGCAGAAGTTTTTTTTCTTCTTCAGCGAATGCACACACATGGCATAAGTAGGTCTGCAGCAAGCGTACGACCACGTGATGTGGACAAAGAGAGAAAGAGGAAGCAACAGAATGAGTGAGAAAAGACAAAAAGATGGAGGGCAAAGAAAATAACTCAAGTGAGCAGAGAGAGAGAACGACAAAAGAGATGAAGTAATGTTCGCTAAATTGGCCATTCTGTGTTGTTAATTCCTCTTTCTGTAAATATATCAATATATAGATGTTATTGTTGTAAGAATTAGCACAGGAACTGTCTCAGGTACCAAGTGCATGTAGGGAGATTCAGCCCAGTGTGAGCGACCAGAGCACTAAAGGACCACAGAAGTTTCTCCACTGACTTCATCATGGTTAAACAGTGAGTCATTAAAAAAAAAAAAAGTGTACGACGCATCCAGCCACATCCCCTTTTGTAATCACTTTTTTTTTCTTCTGTGAACAGTTTTCACTTCTCACTTATAAGTTACCAAATCAGTAAGCGGAGTACATGCACAGAAACAGAGCTCCTGTGTGAAGTTCTTGCTGAAGAGAGATGAAGACGCTGTACTTGTTCGCGCTCACGCTGTCCGGTATGAAACACAATCTCATTCTTGGGTTTTTATTTTTATGTTTATTTAATGCTGCAGTTTTTAGGTTCAGTTATCAGATACTTTACTTAGTACTTTAACATCTTAATTAAGTTGTGTCTGTTTCAAAACTTGACTTAAGCTTCATTAATTAAGATATAAGAAGAATTATCGTGGTGTTAGCATGACATTTCACCAGAGTACCTGTATGACGTAGGGGTCTTTGTGGCACTGCACCGAGATTATCGGAATAGTTTGAGAGATGTTGCAAAGATATTATGATGTCGTTTAGGCTTCGTTGCAGAATGGGGAGTTGAGGAGATGTGCTAAATGAAATCAGGTCAATCATTTAAGACACAATGAACCGTCAACCAAATTTTGCCATTTTAATCATACTGATAGGTTTAGGAAATAAAATATGAATACAGTTCCATAAAACAAGACAAAAAAAAAACAATTAAAATAAACCGACATCTCCTGCACTCCTGCTGCAAGTCACCAGCCGCAACCTTCGGGTACCTGAGCTCGGAGTGTGGCGGGCTCTCAAATCGCTTTCAATCAGAAACAGAAAAAAAAGGACGATCCCGAATGGTTTATATCCTGTTCTCATGTTTGCAGTTTGGAGCCAATAAAAT
Source organism: Chrysichthys cranchii (assembly GCA_030068335.1). NCBI lineage: Eukaryota > Metazoa > Chordata > Actinopteri > Siluriformes > Claroteidae > Chrysichthys > Chrysichthys cranchii. Next base: position 39,821 of record JAQMCW010000019.1, read on the forward strand.
GTGTTAAAATAAACTAAAGGACATGTTTGTTTGACGTCTAAGGTGGAAAAATATGCAGGAATCTTAATGCTGACCTCATTAGAGAGCATTTACTGCACAAAATCTTTTTTATTTATGGTTGTCCGCTGCACCACATGGTACTGCATGTATGCTTCATTAACCGCGCATGAATAAGCACTTCTTGTTTACAACATTTCTCTTCATGCGCCGCTCATAAGCATGAAAATGCTACCCAAAGAGCAGCTAAAAAAGGAAGTGACAAATACTTAGAGAGATTTCTAGACAACAAATTTAAAAAATTTAAGAAGGTGCAAATAATCAAACAGAACTTTATTTACAGCGTGTTTACTGTATGTTAGGCTCCAAGAGATGTGTTTAAGTTTGGCACGTCAGTCAGGGTTGGTCAAACACTCAGGTCAACCAGTCATCATAAGGAGCAGCCATACATCCAGGAAGCACAAGCGCAGAGCTCACTGGGACGTTTCTTCTGTGCATCTGCCCCACACCCCATTTACCCCTAGTGGAGCCGTGTGTCCGGGCGGGTCTCAAAATGAGGCATTATAACCTGTTGTCCAGTGAAGATTAAACGTTATGAACACCTAACACACAATAACTGATGAACAGGTTTAATGGGGGTTTTGTGTCAGAAGTTTTAAAGGAGGTTTTCACAAAAGTCAAAAGTTTGAGTTGAATATTTTAACATGGAATTTCCCTTGATTTTTCATCACATGTTTTGCAGGTGTTCTCACTCAGGACAGTGGTTGGGATGTGAAATATCCTGATAATCCGATCTGTGCTGTGAGAGGATTCAGTGTCTCCTTTCCCTGTAGTTATTATTATCCAACACAAACTCCCAATATTCAGGTGACACAAAAGCTTTGGTGCTCAATGAACACAAACAGTAAAGTGTGTTATGATCCTCCGTATGTTTATAACAGCGCATCAAACACCGAGTCAGACTTTGAGTACGTTGGAGACGACAAATCAAACTGCAC
>JAQMCW010000019.1:41778-56240 GCA_030068335.1 Chrysichthys cranchii
CATGTTTGTGGCTGTAATGTGACAAAATGTGGAAAAGTTCAAGGGGGCCGAATACTTTTGCAAGCCACTGTATTTTAACACGTGATCTTTATACGTCATGAAATCTTTTCCAGACCGTGACGGAACCTGTTATAGAGCTGTTTGCATTCATGATATTGCCTGTGTAATGATTTAATTTGTTTCCTCACCGTTGCCCTCAGGTCGTGGACTATTACAAAGAGGCTTGCCGTGCCCTGGAGAATTCCGACACTGCCTCAATGCTCGGAAAGATCCAGAAGGACTGGAAGAAACTTGTGCAGATGAAGATTTACTATTTTGCTGCTATTGCTCATGTGAGTGTCCTTGTGAAAAACTGCGACTGTGTATAATGTGTCAAAAAATAGAGACGATTCACTAGAGCTGACTGTGCTATTCTAAATTAATCTACTATTCTATTCTAATGGCGAGTACTGTTTCAGTTCCTAAACTCTCCAAAAAAAAATGAAACAATGAGGGGAAAGACACATGGGTTTTGCCTTTTTTTTTATGTTTGTTTTTTTTAGCAGATTGGTTAAAGTGATAACATGGTCTCACTGTTATGTCTCATTTTTGTGTCTCTTTACAGCTGCACATGGGAAAGCAGGCCGAGGAGCAGCAGAAATATGGAGAAAGGGTAAACATCTGTTTGATCAGTCACACATTTACCTCAGTAGACGTGTCTCGTGTCCCCCAGTTCCTCAAATCTTAATACCTGCAGCTAAAATCAGTGAGACTTGGTGGGTCTTTGCTACTGTGAAAGCTTTTTGTGTTATTTATTTATTTATTTTTAAGTGTACAGAGTTTTGTTTTTGTTTTTTTTTTTCCTTCCTCCACAGCTCGCATATCTCCAGAGTTCACTAGACAAACTGAATGAAGCGATAAAGTTGGCTAAAGGCCAGCCGGACAGCGTTCAGGAACCCCTGCGCTTCACCATGGATGTCGTTGGGGGAAAGTTAGTAACTGCATTAGCATGTACTCTTTCTTTAATTACTACCATGCTTAGTCTTTAAAAATACATTTGTTTATTCCTCTTGTTTTATTTTAGATTTAATTCTGCTAAGAAAGACAATGACTTCATTTACCATGAAACCGTGCCATCTCTGGAGACACTGCCTTCAGTGAAAGGTAATTTGGGTTACAGTGACATTCAGTTTACAGATTAACATCATTATCCTATGAGAAAATGAAGTAATATATAAGAAGCACATTGCATATAAATTATTAAGCAGTAAAACATTTTGATAAAAGAATTTGAATCCCAAGGTCTCTTTACATGGGGGGGGGGGGGGGGGGGGGGGTTAAGCCGTTGAAGGAAAATGTTCATAGAAGAGAAGCCTCTTTCTAAGACTTTATTAAAAAGTTAAGGGAGACGGCGTTTTCGTGGTTACGTCGGTCGCCATCTCCCATAAATTTATTAAAAGTCTTAGAAAGAGGTTTTATTTATATTCGGCGTTGATATTTAAATGAATGTGGTGCTCAGGATCGACCTCTCGACCAAACCCGACAGAGTTCATACAAACCCTGAGGACAAACGTACAGACCAATCAGAATCAAGTCCTTCACCACGTCAGCCAATCAGCGCGATTTGTTTTTCTTTTTGTTACCTAGTTTCATATAGATTTCTTATTAAGATAAGATTACTAAGATTAAGATATCAAGATTAAGAATGTAAGCGCTAGTGACGCTGTTTCCGGTCATCTGCGTGTATAATATGTTCTGTGGTCATATGTAATTTCCGTTTCAAACGCGAAAAGAATTTTATATATAGATTATATCAGTCAACCTGAAGATATTTCTACTATACATAAGGTATCACCATATTTTGGTTTGCTAACAATTTAAAATTTTTTTTTTTTTTAATTCTTAAAACATTCATACCTTCTGCAGGTGCGCCGCTGGTCAAAGCCTTACCTGTGAATCCAACGGACCCCAGTGTGACAGGACCAGACATTTTCTCCAAGCTGGTGCCTATGGCTGCTCACGAGGCCTCCTCTCTCTACAGGTTGTGTTTGCTGAACATGAAATATTTCTAATAATGAAACTTGGGCCATGAATAATTTTCTCAAAGACTCATTTGACTACTGTTCCCATGGTAATTGCTTGTATGTATAGTTTTTTTTTTCCCAAGCAAACTTGCTATTATTGATTACCGACTTCACTAATGATAGAATTGTTATCCACAGTGAAGAAAAGGCCAAGCTGCTACGAGACGTCATGGCAAAAATAGACAGCAAGAACGAGACTCTGGAGTGAGTAACAAAAATCGAAGTGCAAGATCTGGCTTTATTTCTTTTTTTTTTTTTTTTTTTTTAATAAATGCTAGGATAACTAGGTTTGTGTCTTCAGACAGTTCATGGACTCTCTGAATCTGGACCCAGACTCTGTGGACAACATGGACATGTACAACAGTATTCCCTCTGTACTGATGGAGAAGTGTGCAGCTCTGAGCGTCAGACCAGACACAGTGAAGAGTCTCATACAGTCCATGCAGGGTTGGTGTATTTTTCAGTTTATGAATAATGTTAGGCTAGGAATAAATCCATTAATGTCGACACGTTACGTCCTCCAAAGGCATCATGCTCGATTGCGTCTCCACTTATCTCAGTACTATCAGGTGTGTTCACGGATGTGGAGGCCTCCCTGAGGGAGATTCGTTCAGTGTTAGACGAGGATGAAGCAGGAGACCGGAAGCTGGAGGAGGTAGCAGGAAAGCAGTGTGTTCCAGCACAACCTGCCGCCATACCTGAGCTCCGTAGGGACATAGAGAAATACCTGGAGGCCCATGAGAAAGCAAGCTTCACCAACACAGAGCTTCACCGGGCCATGAATCTCCACATTAGCAACCTGCGACTGCTGGGTGGACCACTGGACACTCTGAGAGAGGCCCTGCCCAAACCACAGCTTTCTGAAGGTACATGCTTAAAGAAACATCTCCCCAAATGGAAGGGTGGCCTGTAAATAAACTTCCAAATAAGGTACATTACTAAGTGACACAAAAAAATACTGTCTCATCATTTTTCCAGATGAAGTTGCAGGCCTCCAGTGCATGAAAAGAATTCTGGGTAAAGTCCAGGAGATGAAAGACCAGCGCACTTCTCTTGAGAAGCAGCTGAGGGAGCTGATCCAGCAGGATGACATCACTGCTGCTTTAGTCACCACAGAGAGGGCTGATATGAAGGTACTAGATTTGAATTTGGCTTAATTCCAGGGTGACATTGCTTTTGATGTGATTTTCAATGATTTAAAGAGTAGTATGCCAGATATATTTTATGGGTTATTTTAATTTGTTGTTATGCCATCTCAGAGGTTATTTGAGGAGCAGCTGAAGAAGTATGAACAGGTAAAGGTGTACATCGAACAAAATCTAGCTGCTCAAGAGAACATCCTGAAGGCACTGACGGATGCGAATGTCCAGTATGCAACAGTACGCAAAAGCCTGACCGAGACGGAACACAAGTAAGAGTCAAGAGAGACAGGTTTTTGTGCTAAATGAACTTCTGTAGAAATTGTTGCATTAGAGACTGGTGTTTTGCGTTTTCTCTGTAGGTGGAACAGTACAGTGCAAATGCTTGTTGCTTCCTATGAAGCTTACGAAGACCTGATGAAGAAATCGCAGGAGGGAAAAGAGTTTTATGAAGACTTGGAGGCTAAAGCTTCTCGCCTCTTAGAAAAGGCCAAGACCATCTGCAAGACCAGGGATGAAGAGAGACAAGCCATTTTAGAAAAGTAAGAGGCATTGTAGCATGTTTAAATGTCGATGGTCTCTTCATGGTCTCAGCTATTCCTTTGTCATTCCCCTTACTGCCGCAGTCATATTTACAAAGAGCCAGCCTTGCTGTAATCATTTCTTTCTACTAGTTGATAAGTTTAAGTAACCTAACCTACTTATTAATCTTTGTTGTTTTCCAACTTCTTGCAACAGAGAGCTCCAAAAAAAGGTTCCCCAAAGGCCCACAGCCCCAAAGCCGGCCCCCAAAAAAGCCCCAGATTTGGATTCCTCTGGCACAGAGGACCCTGAAATAGCCAAGCTGAATGCTGCCATTCTAGCTTTGGGTGGAGACTTACCAGAAGATCTTCGCAGTTTGCCTCCTGAGCTTGCTCTTCACATGATACCAGAGGCTTATCGTCCAGGGGCAGCTGCTCTATATGCACCACCCCGATTTCCTCAGAACCTACCACCCCCTGAACTTCTTGCACAAATCTCCCGTTTTACAACCCTTCCCCCAACCCAGGGTTTCAACCACAGTCTGCCACCAGGTCCCCTGCCCCAGCAGCATCAGGTTCCTCAGATGCCGAATCCTCCAATCTCTCAGCTTTCTTCAGTTCCTGGGTATCATCCTCCATCATTACAAACCCAGCCACCCATATCAGGCCCACTAACTCCCATTCACACATCCACGACCACTGTTGACAGTGTGCAAACGCCTATTTCTAGCTACACTCCAGCGCCAGGACGGCCAGCTATGCCTGCACCCACCCCTGGGCATCCTATGCCCACTCCTGTTGTGTATAATACTCCACTTCCAGTGGCTTCTCAGCCTCAGTATTTGCAGCGGCCTGGTGTTCCTGTTAGCCAGCCACCTCAGGGAGTACGAGCTTCTCAACCACAGTCACAGCACCATCAACCATTTCCCCAAGTTCGCAGTCAGGGCCAACCACCGCCAAACCCACCACAGCCATTTTTCCAGCCAGTACCAGCTCAGCAGCAGATACCTGCTCCTGTAACTGGGCCTCAGCTTCCACAACAAACCCAGCCACACTATCTACACCACATGGCACAACCAAGACCGCCTGGACCACCTAATCTTCAGCAACGGCCATTTAATATTCACCATACACCATCTGCCCTGCCACAGCCGGTATACCCTCCTGTTTCATTTGTTCCTGGTTGCCCACCTGTGAATGCCACTGCTCCAAATCAGCTGCCCCATCATTCCGTGCAACCACAAATGCCCCCATCCTCCCAACCAATACCTCAAGTTTCTATGCCACATTTACCAAACGTAAAACAACAAATGCCCCCTTGTTCCCAGCCCTATATGCCCCCAGTCAACCAGCAAGTACATCCTGTTCCCCCTCCACAAACATCCCTTTCCTCACAGCAGGTACCACCTGCAGGCCATGGGCAAATGGCTCCTACTGCGCAACAAATACCTCCACTGTCTCAGCCACAAATGCGACTACCTTCCACCCAAATGTCTCCTCCGACTCACTTGCAAATGCCTGCAGCTTCCCAATCCGACTTGCATCCCTCTCGTCCACCAGTATCCGCTGTTTCCCAGTCTTTACCTCACCCATCTCATCCACCGATGCCCAGTGTTTCCCAACCCTTACCATACCCATCCCATCAACAAATTCATCCTCCCTTCCAGCCAGCATTTCCAGCAACCACACCAAGGGGTCAAGTCCCTGTCCAGGCTCAGTTACCCCCGGCCTCGCGGTCAGCACAGTTCCCAGTGCACACCAATGCTCTCCCTTCACAGACCCATGGCAACCTTCCCTCACAACTCCCTCCAGGACCCCGTCCTTCAGTGCCCCCACAGATGACCCAACAACATATCAGCTTGCCTCAGCACCATCTCCCTCCTCATTCTACACCTGTGGGTTATCCTAGTGGTATTCCTATAGTTCCCCACCAGCCCACAGTTCCTCAGCAGCCTCAGGTTCTGCTGCCACAGGTACCATCAGGAGCGGCAGCTTCTTACCCTGGACCGCATGCTGGGATCATTCCTCCTGGACCAATCCAGCATTCTGGGCCAGTCGTTACCCCTGGACTCCAGTCAGTTCCTCAGGGTTTGATCCCACCATCTTCAGCTGCACCAGGGGCTACACCAAGCAGTGTCCTACCTGCCCCATCATCATCATCATCTCCATCACCAGGGCCTTCCTCACTAGGCATTGTGCCTCAGAGACCCTCCCCTGCACTCACACCTGTTGCAGTTGCAGCAATACCACAGGCTGCAACAACACCCCTGCCATCATCTGGCCCCTTGCCATCATCCAGCTCATTGTTTCAGCACCAAAATTCCAGTACAGATGATCTTCTCTCTTCAAGCCCTGAGAGCCAACATGGTGGTAGCAAAGACACTGCCAATGTCTTATTACCCACCAAGGCTGATCCTCAAGATGAACAGCTTCGCAAGAAAACAGAGGGAGTGAAGATTATTCAAGGTGATCCATACCAGGCTCCAGAAAGGGTCTCGCAACTCTGTGCAGAGCTTGAAAGGTTTCGGTCAACTGTCCAGTCGTTGGAGCGTCCCTCAGGAGAGGGAGGTTTGTCAGAACTTGATGCTCGATGGAAGGAGCTGCAAGATCAGCAAGAGAAGGATTCTCGTCAGCTGTCTATAGCCATAGCCCGGTGCTACACCATGAAAAATCGCCACCAGGATGTCATGCCTTACGACTGTAATAGAGTTATTCTGCACTCTGGAAAAGACGACTACATCAATGCCAGCTTTATAGAGGATCTTTCACCATATTGTCCCCGCCTTATTGCAACACAGGCTCCCCTTACTGGAACTGCTGCTGACTTCTGGCTTATGGTCTATGAGCAGAAAGTGTCTCTTATTGTCATGCTGGTATCTGAGCAAGAACTTGAAAAGGTAAGGCCCACATATTCAAAGACTCAATGTCAAACCACTCTAATTTTTTTTTAAGCACAAGCATTTTTTTTTCTTTTACAGCAAAAAGTCCTGCGATACTTTCCATCTGAAAGAGGACAGCAGATCACTCAAGGCTCGATCACACTCAGTTTGACTACGCAGAAAAATACTGCCACTCACATAGAGCGCATGATTGGACTGCAGTATCGAGATCAGAGTCTAAAGCGCACAGTCATCCACCTACAGTTCACCTCGTGGCCTGAACTGTAAGGATCCTAAACACACAAAGACCCAGGGTTATCCTTAATCAAAGGAAATAGTGAAGCACAGTATCATACATTTTCCCCCCCTTTTCTTTTCTCTAAACAGCGGCTTGCCAGAGAGTAAAAGTAACCTCATTCGCTTCATCCAGGAAGTACATGGGCATTACCTTCTCCAGCGCCCTTTACACACACCTGTCGTAGTGCACTGCAGGTGAGTTATTTAAACATACAACCCTTGGTATTCAAAAATTCAACACGTTTTAACTTGTTGGATGCTTGTAAATTTTAGTTCTGGTGTTGGCCGAACCGGAGCCTTCTGCCTGTTGTACGCTGCACTACAAGAGCTTGAGGCAGGGAATGGTATCCCTGACTTATCACAACTGGTGAGGAAGATGAGACAACAGAGGAAGAACATGCTACAGGAGAAGGTGTGTGTATTTCTGTCTCTCTGACAGTGTCTGACAGGGCAGGGGGTAGCTCAGGAGGTTCAGACACTGGACTACTGATCAGAAGGTCAGGAGTTCAAATCCAAGCATTGCCAAGCTACCACTGTTGTGCCCTTGAGCAAGGCCCTTAACCTCAACTGGTTAGTTGTATAAATGAGATAAAAAATGTAAGTTGCTCTGGATAAGGACGTCTACCAAATGACAGTAATGTAATGTCTAAATTTTGTGTAAAATCTCAGAAACCTAAGCTTCTGGGTAAAAGATCTTCTGTTTTCATGCTGTGTTTTATACAGTTACACCTTAAATTCTGCTTTGAGGCAGTCTTGAAACATGCAGAACAGGTGCTTCAACGTCGTGGCATCATTACCACCCCAAGCCAAAAGTCCACAAGCAGCACAGCAGTTAAGGTGAAAGAAACACTTACCACTGGTGCCTAAGTGGTAGTTATTTGTACTCTGTTAGACTCGGATCAGAGTTCATTAAGCCTAAGGTCTCTCTCCAAACGTTTTACTAACAATAAACCCTGCTGTGTCTCTGTAGCAGTACTCACAGCCAGAGACTCAGGACATCGTTCTTGGAGGTGATATGCCCATTAGCTCCATCCAGGCTACGGTTGCTAGGCTAAGCATCCGCCCACCCAGTGTCGAGTCTGACCAGGAGCCAAATCAGGACCCGATGCCTTCTGTTGCTGCAGGACTAGAACCCGACTTGCCACTACTCCAAGACTTCCAGGCTCCTTCTCCCGCTGACACTGTAACTGCCTCATTAAGTCCCCCAATTTCTTGCCCTGCTTCTCCAGGTAAGATTCAGTCCCCTTCACCGCCTAACCACCAGGGTAACGGGTTTGAGGGATCCACACCCATGGTAATTTCCAACAACCATACTGCACCTGAAGCAGCTCCTCCAGCACCATCATCCCTGGACCTTCTGGCTTCACTAACACCTGAAGCTTTTACACTCGACAACGGTTGCCGTGGAAAACAGCGAATCAGCAAGCAAAGCTTCTTCCAGGCGCAGGAAGGCCAGGGTCTGCAGGGACCTCCAGATGGAGATGACCCACTCAGCACCCTGGATCCCCTCTGGACTCTCAATAAGTCTTGACTTCTTGGCATCCCTTTTGATCAGGCCACATCTGTATGGGCCTCAGTGTTCTGTATTCCCCAATCACCCTACCATTTAGCATTTTCGCTGCTTATCAGCTAGCTAACAACCTTTATTTGTTGAATCCGTTATATTGGAGCAGGGAAATCTTCCTGAATCCTTGTCCATGTTCCTTGTACCTCTGGGACCACCTCACTGTGTGTCAGTCCCCGTGTATCACTTTTAGTCTGCACTTTTCTGGTACTGCCCTCCATGTTCCTTAAAGCTGTTTCCCGGCATGCACACCTCTTTGGAAGATGAGCCAGGCCTTCTGAATGAATATCTGCATCTCAACATCAGATATGTCTTCATTAACAATCAGGAAATCAAAATGTGGACTCGGAGAACACTTTAGATGAAGAGAAAAGGACAGTAGATTTGTCTGACTGGTGGTATGCTTTGCTTAAACCTTAAACTGAACAAAAAAATGAGAATTTGAATGAAGAACACAAGTTCACGTTGTAATTCAGAGCAGTTTAAGTCTGTAAATTGCATTTGAGAAACAGTTACTACTTACTTGTATTGCACAGATTTCTCTTGTTCCACTTTGCTGCTTGCAGCTACGACCATGTTGGAAAATGGAATGACTCTGACAAAAAGTGCTAACTTTATATTAGCATACAATTGAAAAAGCCAGTGAGGACCAGTTCACAGAATCACACTTGAGTATTGCTAGCTGCCTTCTACTAATATTATAAGCTAACTTCTATTGTTAGCTGTTTTTTTGCGGGAGTATTTGCTAACTTTATGTATGGCTAAGTGACTCTGGCATACTGTGTATTCACTTTCCTTATAATGCATTGTAACCGTATAACTTATTTCTGATTCAGCCCACTATGACTTGACATTGAGTTGATTCTTTCTGCCTTGTTAAATGTAAATATCTTAATTAAAATTGATCTCTTCAAATCATTCCTTACCCGCGTTCCCTTTACTTGAAACGAACAGAGTACCTGCACAAGTTTCAACCCTTAAACGTCATTAACCCACGCCGACCCTTTGACCTCCGTCACGCCGAAGTGTTGATTCTCGTCTTGTTAATGTAGCTTCAGCGCTAAGAACTGACAGGCAAATAACCGAGGTATGAAAACCTTTTTATTTGCAAATTAGTACAAAGATCTTTTTCCACGTTAAAAAATAAAAGAGTATTAATTATTTCTGCCTTCTGGAAATCTCTTTGCTTTATATATGCTTCACAGCATTTGCATGTCTGTCCTACAACCCAAGTCTCTGGGATATTTTTATTTATTTGTTTTTAAGACCGTGTGAATGCTAATGCGTTTAAAGGTGTAGGAATTTTCTAAGCATCTCAGGAAAACCCATTCAGTGCCAGGAACGACAAAAATATATTTTCCTGATGCAACGTGCAATTGAGTTTATTCAAGTATATTAAAGTGAATAACTCCGCCGGTTGTTTGCGAAGAACGGCACAGATTTAATTAGACCGGGTGACTCCACTTTGAGTTTAATGGGATTGTATCTGTCTCTAGCAAGGTTCCTGAAGTTTCAGCGGGAAAAACATCCTGCTCTTTTCCAGATTTTTTTTTTTTTTTTGTTGTTTTTATCAAGACTATTTACATTGAGGTTTCACATTCTTTAGAACCTAACAATAAGGTAATGTCTAAGGACAACTGATGTAGAACCATACTGAAATCTTGGATCGAACTGGTTCTTAATTTTTCCAGATATGGAAATCAAATTCTGTACATTTCTAGATTTTCAGGCCCTGCACACAAATTGTTTGGAAGATTGTATCTTGCACATCATGACATTAACAGCACTATTTCATCTGTATGCATTTACATCCCCTGCACAAAGCAGAGCCTTTAGCACCGGAAAAGTAGACTAGTGCTCTTTTCCGTCAAATTTTTCCTTCACTAGCCCAGTACCAAAGCCTATGGGTTTATTTTGGTACCTCAAAAAAGTTCAAGCTTAGCTCCAAGATGACCTTGGTACCAAGTTTGAACTTTTTTGTTTCCAGCTGATGGGGCAGGTTCTGGGTCTTGTATCAGACACACACACACACACACACACGAGACCAGAATGGTCTGGTTTGATTTTGGTGCTACCGTTTCCAATGAGAGACAACTGATGGAAATTTTAAACCTCTTCATCTGTGACTCGACAGATTAACTAATCAGCGAGAGCTCAGTAACCATCAGTGAACGTTTTAGCTCGAATCCTTCCTGCGAGCGGACTGCAAGGCAAGCCGATTTTGTGAAATTCTTTTGGTCATAGCGAAGCTTCCAAAACATTTCAGAAAAGTACAGAGACATCAAGTGTGAAAGCAGCCTAACCCTGCTTAATGGTGTACACACTTCCAAACACACCACCTCTCACATCTTTACAACTCGTCGTCATCATCATCATTTCAAATAACCCCAATATCTGTGCTACTATCATTCTCATCTCATCTAAAAACAAGAAAGAAATATGGATAACGACATCATTGACTTTTCTACCAATTTCTATACCCTTTAATATTTACATTCATATTGCTGAGAACATATCTGTGCTGTTCTGTGCGTTTCTACTTGGCTTATGAGGGTGCGACCGCGGTGCATGGTGCAAAGTCAGGTTTAACTAAAAATGCATAAACGACTAAAATTACAGTTTGATCGAAATTTAAAAGGAGGCTTTAAAAAAAAAAAATTCATTTTAGATTGAACATTGATCACAAAGCATTTTCTGGTCTCTTTCATTTCAGAGATTTTCATCTCTCTATTAGCGTAGTGCTTTTAAAGGAACCGTTTTCTCCGAGAGTCGTCTCTGATGATATGGTTAACTAACAAGTAGAGTAGACCCTCAGATGTGGGCGAAAAAATAAATAACAGAACAAAACTCCTAAGGAAAAAAAAAATTACTTGTACTATGATGTGTACAGAGAAAAAAGGTCTAAGCTGTGTACATGGTTTATGACAGGTCTGCACTTAAACCAAACCTGGGCTGTGATGTGACGATCAGGTTCAATCCTCCAGTGGTAATATCGTGATGTACTGTGTAACTGATTATCGTCACATCCCTAAACTCTGACTGTGGCAGGAGCTGCTCACGGCTTTACACCTCTACAACAAACAAAAAAAAGAAAGAAAAAAAAAACATTCAAAACATGACCAGGAAATCATTTTCAATATGATGTTCATGGAGGTGTTATAATGCATCACTAGGACACTCGCACACACGCAGGCTGAAAGAAACTGATGAAACTGTGCTATGAACGAAGGGGTGAACCGATAATCAGTTAAATGATGCATTGTCAACAGGAGACTACTCCATCTCTCTTGAGGTAAAGTCTTTTTTTTGTTTGTTTTTTTTTGTTTTTTTTTAGAAAAAGCTAACTATAACCTAAAATGCATTGGGGCGGATAAATCGAGTTACGAGAACCGACTTTCAGGTCGTAATATGCGTGTAACGATCAGACGATTGCGACTGAGGCGTCGATCGAAATGAATCACTGCAACAATCTTGAATTGAATATCATCAGAGAAGGGCAAATAGTCTGACTTTATGAATAAACAGTAAAAATAGCTCGTTTATACGTCCTCGTTCACAACTTAGCTCTAATTTGGTCATATGACCTGAAGGCTACTAAATTGAATTATATTCCATCATAGCAGATTGTGGTATCGTCGAAAATTATCAGATCGTCATGTTAAGAATCGGAATCATTTTGTGGATCGTGTTGAAGCCGGAGGTTTACACCCCGAATGTACAATAAGTTCAGTAGTCACTTGAACCGTCGTTTTTCTCTCGTCCGACCAACTGGAGAAAGAAAAATTCACGTTTACAATTAAAGAAAGCAGACCCTCACTGTCCAAATGAAAATTATTATATATATAATTAAAAATTTTAAATTAGTCAGCGCTTTTGATACATTAAAGATCTGACAACAGTATATGCGAGTTTAGCATCTTCGTACAAATGGTTAGAATTTATCGCTAATAAATAAATGGATTGTTTAAATATTAAAAAGTGACACGTCTCCCTCGACACTCACTCAACACACCTCCTATACAAGTTCATCTGATCACAGTAAGCCTTATGAACACTACACACACGCACACATCAGCAGTTTTCCTCCATGTAAACTTCTACACACACACACACACACACACACACACACACACACACACACACACACGCCTCCTCTTTCAGGCAGCAATGTTCAACGTCCCATTCGCCCTGCGAGTAAAAATACATTGAGATTTAAAAGTCTTTTTCTAGCAAAAAATATAAAAAAGCTCTTCCAAAAGGTCCAGTCTTCCATCAGGGAAAAAAACAAAACAAAACAACAAAAAAAAAAAACAGCAGGAACGCTCACATACGAATTTCATGCCCCATTTCTGTCCCACTACTGGCATTTAAAAGAAAAAAATCCCCACAGCTTTTACACTCCCACTCTCACACACCCACACACACAATTTTTGCCAAACCACCAATTCCTGCTTTTCCTGAAGAAAACAGGAAGTAAAAAAAAACCCGAGGCGAGAAGAAATAAAACCAGCCCCTCAAATCAGGCCAAGCCGAGACGACGGTCCATCACATCATGCACACATTTCTAAACGTCTAGACGCACGTGTGTGTGTGTGTGTGTGTGTGTGTTTTTAGTCCAGCTTCTCCAGTACGGAGGGCACGTAGACGAGGCTGAGCTCGCTGCCAAAGTCACACACGATGGCGGCGTTTTCGAGCACGAGGAGCTGCCGCACGTGCTGCCCTTCGCTGTTCTGACCCAGATACACCGTCTGCAGCAGGTCCCCGTAGTTCAGGTCCCAGAACGACACGCAGCCGTTACCTCCGGTCACTAATAAACTCTCGGAAATCACGGCCAGACTGGCCCCACAGCCCGCTTCCTGCAGGGGGAAACACCAGAAAAAATAAATAAATCACAACTTGCTTCGCGCGTACACTCGCGCTGATGATTATAAAGAGCAGTTAAAAGGAATAATTAAGCCAAATCATTTTACTTCCCCTTTACTGCAAATGTAGTAAATTAGCCAAGACACGCCCAGTGACGAAGTGGAATTACTGCGTCCACCCTGAAGGTGATCATTTTCCCATAACCGCACGTTCTGGAGAATTTTATTCCTCTTACACCACAGCAACTTCACAACATTTACAACTTTAATGAATTAAATAACATCAACATTTTTTGTTTGTTTTAATAAGGAAAAAAATTGCAACTTGTCATGTTACCGAGAAGTGTAACCTTCATCCGGAAGATGTTGCAAAATTTCAAGTTACAGCTCTACCCCCTGACACTGAAGACTCCTTCCATCAGTGTTGCATAAACACATTTCTCCTGACGGAAAACAAACAGCGAGGGGTGTACGAGGTTACTATAGAAACGATGATGGATTAGAGCGAGCGTGTTAATAAAATTGATCAGAACTGCTGTTATAGAAAACGAATCAACACCTTCAGACCAAACAGACTCTATATTTCAACAGCTTTGGCACAACTACATTTTGCATAACGAGGAGATTGTGCATGTATTAATTTTTTGGCAAACTGTCTAGTGTTCTATGCTAGCGTTTTTACCCGAAAATAAGCCCTGGCATGATTTTTCTGGATGCTCATAATATAAGCCCTAGTAATGATCCCAAGCGGGCGCCTGGATATAATACAGTCGACCCCGCGAAGACACGGTTCAGGGTTCATGGCCTCAGTCGCTCGCGGATTTTTATACTAATAACTGTTTGCTAAAACCCCCGAAAATTTGCGGAAACGGCAGATATCCTCCACATTTTTTTTTTTTGCTTTTTTTGTGGCGATATCTAATTTTTCATGAATTTTAGTGCTAAATTATTAAGAAAAATATCATTTACTAATTTTGTAACAAATATTAATCTAAATTCAGCTAGATTTCCATAAAACATGTACAGTGGACTCTCAGCTCGCAAATGCGTCAGATGGCGAACAAATCGACGTCCGAACTAAATTCCTGAACAGATTTTGTACCGACCGATGAACAAATCCTCGCCTGACGTACAGAC
>JAQMCW010000019.1:183415-195568 GCA_030068335.1 Chrysichthys cranchii
GGAGAACATGCAAACTCCACACAGAAAGAAAGGCGCCCAGGTCGACTCCGGGGATCGAACCCAGGACCTTCTTGCTGGGAGGACATGCTTCAATTTAGCTTGACACCTGATTCCTTTAGGACCACGTTTCATTTCAGCCCTGCGTGAGAAACACTCACAGCTGCGTCACATGATCCGGGGTTAACAATGCCCACGAGTTAGAGGTCAATAAAGAGTCCGTCCTTTACACGTGAGACAAACTGAGACTCGGCTGCTGCCTCCACTGCCTCAGTTACAGCACTTAGAGACAGTCCTTAACACGAGGACTCCTTTTTCTTCATAACTTTTTTCTTTAAAAAAAAAGCTGCAATAAAAAAATAATCACATAACCTCCTAAAATGAGCTGCATGAAAATGTTATTAATTAAAATGAATAAATATGATCTACATACGATTTTTTCCCCCACAGCAGATACTGAAAGCAAAGATTCACATACTTTTGTCACTCACAAGATATGTATTATTAGATGATTCATATGAGTCATCCTTTTAAACAACTCTCCACATGATCCCCCCCCACCAAAATTTATTTATTTTGTGATTCATTTATTTTTGCATGTAATTTTTCCTCACGATTCACTCATTTTCATGATTTAGTAACACACATTCCTGTATTTCCAAGTGATTTTCACAATTTCATCACGATTCGTTCACATTCATGCGATTCTTTTCACATGTTCATAATTTTCTTACTTGACTCATAATGTTTCCCATGAGAATCATTTATTTTGACTTGTCCTATTGAATAATTTGATTCATTTGAATGAGTCAAATGAAATTTGATTCGTGCTTTTTTTTCCCTTACGGAAAAATTAGAAATTTGGAAATTTGAAAGAATCGACTAAAATGTGATTCATGGTTTAAATCTGTATGTGATTTTCTCCTCACACAGTTCATTTTCTAACAAGAGTCACTTTCCCACGTGATTCCCCCCCACACAAAAAAAAATCATCCAGTTTATTTTCCAACGTTTGCTGTTTTCATGGCAAATAATTCACATTTAAACGTGAGTGTAGAAAGTAACACACACAACACGCATCACAGATAGAAGTTGTTTTAATCAGAAATGCAGCGACTCCAAATAATCACATATAATTTTACACCACTACACAATCACACACAGCTGTGCGGAAATCCCGTACAAACATCGGAGAGTTATTAGGAAGTTGTTAGGAATATTGAAACACGTAGAGCTTTTTTTTATTCTTCTCTTTCCGCTCTGTCCAAGTTAAGGGATCGCGCTGAGCGTCATGGCGACGACGACGAAGGATGACCGTGTAAAAAAGTGCATTTGGACCTGAAATAAACGCTAACAAGCCAAAATAGGAAGACAAAAACCTGTCTGGTGTTAATTTACACATTTATCAGTTATGGTTGGTTAGTTATCATCAGCAGCGCTTACAGTTTGCATCCAAGTGAAGAGCACAAGTCTGATCAGGGCAGCCAGATGCAAAACAAGACTCACGAACGGCATTTTAAACCCCTATAAAGCTGCCTTGCTAATTAGCGTCACATATCGAGCGCTAGACATGCAATGTTGATTATTATATTGTGTAACAGATTAAACTGAACACCGACGATGATGTCACACGATCAAGCTGTAGTGATGTTTCCTTTTCTCGCTCCCAAACGATTCAGCTCTTCGATTCGACTTGCTTTGTAGCATAACGTTAATTAGAACGCAGAGTGAGATTTCACGAAATCATTTCAACCATAGCTTCGCGAAAAAAACAAACAAACAAAAAAACCCCCGAACAATCAGCATTATTGTAAATATTATAAACTTTTCTGCTTTTGGTAAAAAAAAAAGACTAATGATTTGTTTGGGAGCCAAAAGAGTCGACTCTTACTGGTGAGCTGAATCAAATAATATGATTCATTCACACAAAGTCCAGTCTATAAAACCCAGGAAGTGGACTTTAAATAGCGAGCTCACGCGTATCCCACTGGATAAAGGCAGTGATATCATGAACGGCTCCAAATTTATCAGAATCATGATACGGAATTGTAATACCAGCGTAATCCTGAATGTGTAAACAACTTCAAGCAAATTAGGTGTGTTCTTAAAAAAAAGGGGGGGGGGGGGTAGGGGCAGATACAAGTGTGTGTGCTGATATTAAATCTTCACATCATAAAAAAAAAAAAAAAGGTAACACATTTTACAATATTATGATTAGACACGGTTCTACGAAAAGTAAGATGACCGTCTTCACCGTAACGAGCGTCTGTCCGGATCGTTCAAAGTGTTCACGACGCATCAGTGTAATGCGTGTTAATGTATATTATCGTATAATGGCACGAACATGTTTGGTGTAGTGTTTAAACTCGTGACGGACTCAAACTAAAGCGGGGAGATTGTTGTCAGGGACGTCCGGGGGGAAAAGAAATAAGAAATAGAAATAAACATCGGAATGATTTACTAAACACTCTGAAAACACACACACACATGTCATCAATGCCTCGTTAACAACAACAACAATATATATATATATATATATTTATAATGAACTATTATAAGGCTAGATATCAGTTATTTAACACACATACACATGCGTGCACACACACGCACACACTCATGCAGGCACATCTGTGTACAAGAGGCTTCAGAAATGAACAGAAATGTGGATACTGGCTTCGGTGGTCTAGAGGTAATGGATACGAGTTAGCAGCGAACCTCCTCTTCATCATCATCAAATGGAAAAGAAGAACTGAAATGGTCTGATCAGTCAAAAACCAAAGTGCTCGAGTACGCGCTCTTCTCTAGGCACGTGCCGATAATCAGTCATACAATATAAGTGTGATGTTTAACACTCTTTCGACAATATTTCTGTTTTGTTTTTGTTTCTTTATAGAGAAGGTTAAACGCGCAGACAAAAATCAGTCCGGTCCGTAAGGCAGCGATGCAAATCTGCGATACAAATCTGATGCAAAAAACCACACATTGGTGACAAACTCACATAACTAGATGTTACGTAAACGGTTCTAACGAACAGCCAAGTCTACCGTGGACAAAATCAGGACACACTGCGACTTCCTGTCATCTATAAGCACGAGCCAAACTTTACCTACATGGAATGTCGCTTGGTATAGCCCCGCCTTTCCCCCCTAAGCTCCGCCTCTGATGTATTTATGTAAGGATTGTCCTGGAAATCTCGATCTGAACATGGATTAATAATTATAAACTTTTGGAGTTAATAATGTTTGGATGTGTGTTAATGGAAAACATGGCGGGTGAACGAGTCTACCGAGGCCTGCTTGCTTGGAAGTTTTTCGCTACGTGTGATATCATTGTAAATCGCAGTAAATTGTGAGTTTTTTGATCACGATCGAAATGATGAAAATGCGAATACGTTGGCACACAGCACACCTGAGCACGCGTCTGGTGTAATCGGAACCACAGAGACAATACTGCAAAGGGAAAACTATATCTATGGGTTTCTCCAGGGAACATGAACCTCAGTGCCGTTTCTTTTCACCTCGTCACGTCTGTGGCGCCACCTAGTGGCTGGCCAAAACCCGAGACCAAAGACAGGGCCCTCTAGTCCTGATATTCCCTCTGACGTCCGGAGCGCTGTTTGTGCAAAAGGTTGACTTTCTCTCTTCCTTCATCCTTCCTCAGTTTCTGCGGGAGCGAGCGTGTGGAGAGGTTCTTTATTTCTCCACTCCGTTGATGGGTTTGCTGTTTCCGGAAGCTTTCCCTCGCCTCCTGGTGGTGGGAGGCGCCGGTGAGTCAGACCCTAAGGATCAGATCGAGAATAAATTCAATCCTCTTTACGGCAAAGCGTTCATTTCTGCAGCGTCAACCCATGGATGTGGTGAATATTAACCAGTGAGTGAATCACTGAATCAAATGTCAGAGAGTGAATCAGTGAGTCAATAGGTCATGAAGGGAATCAGTCAGTGAGTGAGCAAGGTATTCAGTGAGAGGATCAATGACTCCAATCATTAAGTGAGTCAGTGAGTGAGTGAGATGCTCACCAATTCAGTCAGTCCATGAGTCTGTGAATGAGTCGTTTTAGTCAGTGAGTGAGTGAATCAGTCAGTAAGTGATTCCATCACTCAGAGTCTGAGTCAGGATGTGAATCAAGTTATTCAGTGAGTGGATCAGGCAATGACTCAATCATCGACTGAGCCAGTGAGTGAATCAGTCAGTAAGTGAGTGAGTCACTCAGAGAGTTTGTGCATCAGTGAACATGAACTTTAAGCAGGGAGTCGTCGTCGAGTTAGACAGTTAGTGAATAAATCAGTGAGTGAATCAGTTGGCGAGTGAGCCACTCAGTGAGTTAGTTTGTGAGTCAGTAAACGAGTCATTCAGTGAGCTTGTCAGAGTGAATCTGTAAGTGAATCAGTCAGTGAATGAGCCACTCACCGATTCAGTCAGTCTGTGGGAGACCATGAGTCATTTCAATCAGTGAGTGAATAAATGAATAACTCAGTGGATGAGAGAGTGAATCAGTCAGTGAGTGAATCAGTTAATGAATCAGTCAGTGACTGAATCAGTTCATGACTGTGTGCACCATACTGCGAGTTGCTCACACTGTGAGTCAGTGAATGGTAGAGTCAATGAGCAAGTCAGTTAGTGATTCAGTGACTCAGTGACTGACTGACTTGCTCATTTACAGACTCACTGAGTCAGATGCTCTTATATAGGTTTTTGAGATCACTACTGAGAGTATTATCAGCCTTTTTATAGATTTAGCAGTATGTTTTTACACACCACGCATGGGTATTTCTCGCTCTTACCTTTCACACACACGTCGTCGCCGTTATCGGTGTAAATGCTGTCCTCACACTCCGACAAACTCTGCAAGAAAAGCACACACCGGACCTTACAGGTAAAGCATGTCTGTGGCTTCGGATTCTGCGTGTGTATGCATGTATTTGGGCTGAACATTTCTTAAGAAGAATTCACAACTTAATTCCCAGTGTTAATTTTCTCATTTTGATTCAACTGAAAAGATTTCATCGTTAAAACTGTTTAACAGCAGGCCATACGTGAATGCTACACCGTGCTGAATTTCTTAACAGGAAGTGATGCTGCACGTTCCTGTCACACTGTACTGACCTTCTCTCTGTGTCCGTAGGTCTCGGCATACCACACCATCCCGTACAGGCACAGGAACGTGATGAAAGCCTGGACACAAGGAAACGGTGCTGAGTTTGTGTGTAGGGGCGAGGTGGGAAGATGCGGGCAAATATTATCGTTCTGAAGAGACGGGAGAAATGAAATGTTCTCTCACCACACACAGGAGCCACAACACGACGTAGAGGATCTGCGTCTTGGAGAAGAGGTCCTGTCCAAATTTAATACACACCAAAGCCTCGAGGAAAGCGATGGCTCTGAAGGAAGGGACAAACAAGCCAATTATTTTTTTGTTTAAAACAAACAAACAAAAAAAAGGAATAAAATAACCCAAAAGAAAAACAGTGTTTTTGGTGAGTAAACAGTGGTCAGTGAGTAAATGTGTCAGTTGGCCAGTGAGTCAGTCAGTGAGTCAGTTGTTAAGTTAAACATTCAATCAGCGACTCGGTCAATTGGTCACCTGTTGAGGGAGTCAGAGAGTCCGCTGGTCAGTTACACAATGAGTCAGTTATTCAGTCTGACTTTAATCAGTGAGTCAGTTGGCCAATGAGTCAGTTGTACAGTCAGTCTTTCGATCAGTGAGTCAGTCAACAAGTCATCTGTGAGTGAATCACTTGGTCAGGGTTTCAGCCAATCAGACTCTGTGGCAGAGAGTCAGCCTGGCAGTTAACTGTTTAGTCAGAGAGTCGATTGGGGAGTCAGCATGTCAGTGAATGAGTCATTAGTCCAGTCAGTCTTTTGATCAGGGAGATGATCAACAGGTGAGTGAATCAATTGGTCAGAGAGTCAGCCTGTTACGAGTCAGTCTGTGAGTTGGTCATTCGGTCAGTCAGTCAGTCAATCGATGAGTCAGCCTGTCAGTGAATCAGTGTGTCTTTCAACCAGGGAGTCAATCAGTAGGACATTCAGTGAGTGAGTTATTGGGTAAACAGCTCTTTTAGGCTGGTTCACTTGGTGGTTTAGTGAATGCTGCCTGGTGATACGTCAGCAGTGAGACAGGGAAACCAGGTTTGCACCCACACCCGTGCTACAGGCTGGTCTTACACTGCCTTATAAGATTTCACTTCGGCAAAACTGCATCCAAATACAGACTGTCTATTTGTTTGATAGTTTCACCGAATATTTTCTAATCCAGACCTAACTGTATAAAATCAACCTTGCAGCAAGCCGAGCCCCAACGTTCTTCTCTCATCTTCAAGCAGCCTGAATTTTACTAAACCACAAACAAGAATTATCAAGTGACAAATCATAAAATGTCTAACGATGCATGAGCCTGAAGCATTCAGAAACATTCAGGCTCGAGTTTCACCTGCTGTTTCCATGAGCACTAAACCACAGAGGCTACAGAAACTGAGCGTGAACTCCATCAGTTAACATCTACACCAGCTCACAGCTATGCTCTGCACTTACCCAACCACAAGCCATGGTGTTAACTGGTAATTGCTTTCTCTCCCACACACACACACACACACACACCCCATGTCTCTTATCCGTTTACCATTAGTCACGGGCCAGAGGGGAGAAAAACATGAAAAGACAAATAGGTTTTCATTTCATGATGTACTGTGCATGTATGTATGCGTGCGTGTGTGTATATGTGTGTGTGTGTGTGTGTGTGTGTGTGTGAGAGACACACCCAAACACCCAGCACTGCGTCCCGACTCGTTTGCACTGTGTGTCTGTGAGATAGGCGTAGTACTGCCTAGGAAACACCGAGAAAGACAGAATTAAACATTTTTCTTGTAAGTTCTGCCAATGTTATTGAATGAGAAAGGTATAAGTAAACAATATCAACAATAAAACAGGAGAATATCATGTGAAAGAAACAAGAAAGCAGTAAATAGTGTATAAAACACCTTTTCATTCATTCAGCTTCATTAAGAGTCAACTGGGAAGAAAACAAAAGCAACAATGACAACCACCCCTCCCAGTGTGTGATGTGGTTACCCCGGGGCTCACCTTACGGTGGGGGCGGTGATGACGCCGATGAAGAGGATGCGACACCAGCTCAGAGCGTGGGATGCTGGGAAAACAAAGATGTGCTTCAGGAAGAAGGTGTTCAGCTCCGTCAACTGATGACAAAACAGAGGAGAGAAACACTGACTGTGAAATCTCACACACACAGGGCTCACACATACACATCCATCCATCTGTTCATCCATCATTCCTTCATCTATCTGTATGGCTATTTGTCTGATATTCATCTGCATATCTTTGCATTTGTTGACCCATCCATCCATCCATCCATCCATCCATCCATCCACACTTATTCACCCACATCTAACCATCCATCCATCCAAATACAATGAAGTGACACTACAATGGAGCAAAGCCTGAAAAGAATCACTATCCATCCATTCAACTACGTCTACCCATCCATCCATCCTTTCATGTCTATCAATCCATCCACTGACCTCACCATCCATCCATCCAAATTTAGCCATCCATCTACTGACCCCACCATCCATCCATCCAAATCTACCCATCCATCCATCCATGTCCATCAATCCATCTACTGACCTCACCATCCATCCATCCAAGTCTACCCACCCATCCATATCCATCCATCCAGCTATCCACTTCTAACCATTCCTCCATCCATCCATTCATATATCCATTTCTATCCAGCCACGCATCCAAGTCTGCATCCATCTAAATGATACTTGGTCATTATATTAATAGTGGACATTTTAAAATAAAGATAAAACGTCATTTCCGTCCAATTCTGCTTCCCATTATTTTTTTTACTGGATGAAACTAACATGAATTTAACTTTCTGCAGTGATGATATCATCCACTGACATCATAACAACAACAACAACAATAATAATTAAAAATATATGTTTTCCCCACTAGGAGAAACGACTAACCTTCCACTGTACCGGAAGATGTAGCCGTTTTACATATTATTATCCCTTTTAAATTCAGTCTCTGTTCTGCCTCCATGTAAATTCCCTGATGAGATTTGTTTGCGTCTGAACGAGCTCCTGAGGGCGAGAGGACGGGGACGAGAACTTCAACAGGTGCTCACTCGCTCACGCTAATGAGTGTGTCTGGGGCTTCATTACGACCTAATCTAATCAGCCTCTCAGGAGACAACACACACACACACACAACACACACCGCTGCTCCCGCTCTCCCACTGAAGTGTCCCAGACAGGGCGAGCAGACAGACAGTGAGAGTGAGACAGGACAGCTGTCTCACAAGACCGAGAAAGGGAGACACCCACCACTTTATTCCCTTGAATGTGAGACTCAGACTGACACGCCTTTATTTATTAATTTTTTTTAAAAGCCTTTGCAGACTAGAATGTCCGTCTTCTATTCTACACTCAACACCTAACATTTAACACCTAATTAATGTTTTATTACAAATTTTTAAAATTGCCTGATCATACTAATTTCTTTTCCACTGTTTCTTCCTTCCAACAGAAGTCGCCCAAGTTAAATAAATGTCCAGCCAAGCTCACTTTGTCTAGACTGAACACCCAGAGGAAAAAAACAAATTGCTCAATATGCAGCAGAACATTATTATGATTTAAACTTCATGTCATTTCTGTTTTAATTAACGCTGACTGCTAAAATTAGCGCGCACTTCATTTCACCAGTTGTGGAGTGATTAAAGCGCTCGTAGCTGTACTGAACGCAAAATACCCAGTGATCCTTTACGCATCGCAGCATGCGTGGGCTTGGAGAAAGGTGTCGAGTCGCACCTGCCAGATGATCATGAACAGGTAAACTCCGGTTACTCTCTGGAAGGAGGATTTGGGATCGAACCAGTGCACGTAGGTCCAACTGGCCGGGGTGAACTGCATAACGGCGCGCTTGATCTTCCCTGTGGTTGTGTGGATGTCCCTACAAAACACACACACACACACACAGACACACGCCAATAAAATAAACTTAAGCTGGTTTTTAATGCCATTTCTCAATATGGCTCCTTTACCTTGAAACATAATCTTCTAACTAGACAGAACCGGAATTAGATTTGGGAAAGCAATTTATTTTTGGAAATGTTCAGATATAAAAAGAGACTTGCCGGTCTTTTTCTCTTTTAACTCATGTATTCAGACTATATTTTATAGCTCCATTTAAATAAATTAAAACATTTTAAAGCGTGGTATTGATTAAAGAAACGTTTTCGGATGGGTCACGACATTGACTGATGCTCAAGGTTTCAGATTCGGTCTCAGGAAAGAAAAAGTGGCATTGTTCCATCTCCAAGACGCACGTTTCCAAAAGTCTTTATGATACACGTCTTTAAAACTGCATCTGTGACGTCAATGTGAAACGTCCGGGATCTGTCCTACTGACACAAAGGTCCCGCTGAAGGATGACATGACCAGACATGCAAACTGTCTCGCTGATCCTGAGCTCTGTAAGTGCAGTGCGACGCTTTGCAAGTCAACGTGAATTCAAACGTCGTGCCTGGAGCGACCGCAGGGCTAAAACATCTCAGTTCATTTTGGATTATTGTTAGCCGACATCCGCTCACTTACCGCTAATTGATCACTTTTTATAACAACGAGGAAAAAGAGATGACGATATAATTTATTCTTCACACACACACACACATATCGTATTTATGTTTCAACACGCCGTTTTACAGATGTGTGTGAACGCACTTGATGCTGGCCCAGTGGTACGTGCGCATCTCCAGGAAGCGGCACACGGTCATGCCGAGCCAGATCCCTCCGCCGTTACAGAGCAGGATGTCCAGGATCACCTGGTCCCACCAGCACTCCGCAAAGTTGGGCAGAAGGTGCATGAAGAAAAGCTGCGGAGAAAACAAACACACTTACTTAGCCATAGCTCACAAAAACTAACAACATAAAGTAATGAAACTTTATAAACGTCAAGAGAGGGGGGGATTCCTCATGGAACGTCAAGGAGCTGCTGCGCCCACTTAATTCGGCAACATTTTTACAAAAACAATACAAAGGATTTTTAGAAAAGCCTCTTTAAAAGCGAACAATAAAATCCACTGTGAGAAATCTAAGTGAGACAAAAACATGACAGATTTATTTGCTTTGGCCAGCTACACTTAACCTGACAGGTCAACGGCATTACATGTCACACGAGATTAATAATTAACTGAAATGGTTTTATCAGCTGATTACAGCTGATAAAGACTATGAAAATTAAACCCTCTTTGGTTTCATGTCAGCTAAAGTCTTTGCAAAAAGGAGTTCTCCATTTGCAGATGAGCTGAAAAGGTGAAAAGAACATTTTGGAAACATCACTGCACAGGACTCTAGGTGGCGCTGTACCTCAGTGAGTTCCCACGTGATGCTGATGGTCCAGCAGAGACCGAAGCTGCGAATCAGCAGGGCCTTCATGCCCCAGCCCCAAAAATGGCTGAACGCAAAGATGTCAAAATGACTCAGGATTCGCTCCCACGTTATCACATGACAGTTCACGGCGTACTCCTGTCAGAAATTTTTTTAAAAAAATCATTTTTACAAGATACATATTTGTGAAATTACTCAATAGGTCTGCAAAAAATAAACCCATACACGTAGCAACACATATACAATACCATGATGTCAGCCTCCCGCTTGGCGTAGCGAAGGTTTGGGTCCAGCCAGTACATGAGCCCCTTCACTTGCTCCCAGTTCAAGAAGATGATGAAGACCAGAAACAGGAAATACAGCACACTCAAACCTGTCAACCAATCAGAAGACCAATTTTAGTCTGTCCATTCCAAGCAGATATTTTACACTGATGCAAAATAACTACATATGACTACGTTTAGGAGATCTGGGGCTCCGGCTGATGTTTGGGAACTAAACAAGAATACAGTGTGCCAAAAACAAACAAAAATATAAATCAATAAAAAAAGGCGAGCCAGCGAGGAGGGACTAATAAAGCACGGCTGCTTACCAAACACTATTCTCCATATTGCTGGGTGTGGCCTTGTAAACGGACCTGAGCAGGACGAAAGCAGGGATCACACGTCTAAACTTTAGAAATGCCTACTTAGGGCATTAATGAGAGATTTCCAAAGTGGAAGTTTCTTACCGTTTGGGAAAGCAAGGACACTGATGACTGAAAAAAAGAAGATGATTACTAGAAGACCTACACGCAGATTGCTGTCTTGATTCCCGTCATCTCTGTAATCAAAACGCAAGATTTTAAAACAAAATTAGCGCGCGTCAACACCATACAGCTTGGCAGGACTATTCGCCCTATGTTTTCCCCACAGGCTTTTATAGAGGAGTATGTAGTTTGGGATGTAGCCATACATTTCTAAACCAATCCTAAGCCAAAGTAATAAATGCTTAGCTACACTTAGCTAGGTTAAATACATTAACTAAACTTGTTAAAAGGTGCTTCCAAACTTCATACCAACATTCTAACAAATGCGTCAGAGTAATTTACCTCGAATAAACTCCTTCGCTCGAAAAACTGTTAATAGAAAAACATAACGATGCAAGTAGGCCTCATAGTGTACCACTTCCCACAATGCAATGCGGTCGTTTTTACTTTCAATAGAACAGCTGGAAAAGAAGGTGAGAAAATTAAGAGCAGGGAACATTCACTATCCATATAAACATTTTAATTTGACCTCCGTGTACCTAAAATATCCCTTATAGCTAACTGAA
Source organism: Chrysichthys cranchii (assembly GCA_030068335.1). Classification (NCBI taxonomy): domain Eukaryota; kingdom Metazoa; phylum Chordata; class Actinopteri; order Siluriformes; family Claroteidae; genus Chrysichthys; species Chrysichthys cranchii. The sequence goes on from JAQMCW010000019.1 coordinate 195,142, forward strand.
AACTACTTAATTCTTCTATTAATTTTCCTATTTTTATTGCTATATATAATATAACATAACTTAGTATACCATATAAACTAACATAATATAATTTCTTGGGGCACTGACAAATATTAACCAATTAATCCAGATAATATCCATAATTTTCCCCTCTATGCATAGTTTATGAGACACCAACCCTGCCCCTTGTTAGCCTTCTATGCTAATTGGGCCATTAGTGCTTTTGTTTGATTCTTCGACTCAGAAATTAAGTAATATTATTAATTAGTTTCTTTTTTCTTCTTCTTTCTGTGAGTTCGGCTGCTTTAAATCCTTTTAAAGGATCACATCACTGCATTAGTGTTCAACACGATGAGTCACACAGTCATCGAGAAAAATCCTAAACGAAAATAAATCAGTGTACAAAAAAAAAAAAAAAAAAAAAAAC
>JAQMCW010000019.1:246069-265267 GCA_030068335.1 Chrysichthys cranchii
CGCCTCTCGCCCGATGTCAGCTGGGATAGGCGCCAGCTTCCCCCCGCGACCCTGAACAGGATTAAGCGGCAGAAGACAGAGACTGATTTCTTATTAGATCTTATTCGCTGCTTGACTTGTCACAAAAAGGCATCCTTTAAATAATGTCAGGTTGAGTGTGATGCTTTCACCTGGTGAATAATTCTGGAATAAAAAGCTCTTTACATCTAACAATTATACAAAATATTGTTTATATACAGATAAATGAGTTAAATTATGTTCATAAGAAGTTTATTTTACAGGTTAAAGGTGTCACAGGATGCAAAATAGTTAGCTTTTTTTATTATTGCAACATACTGAGCCCTTAATATTTCAAAAGGATGCACTCTCTGGAAGCTGCAGTGACCCCTACAGTCCGATAAAGGTCAGCACATACTATAATTTCTCCTTATCCACTAAAGTTGGAGCTAGAATGCGTCTTAGTTTCTTTTTTTTTCCCCTTAAAGTCATCCAGACACCTTTTTATATACACCATACATTCTTTTCTAATGAATATTAAATAGCTTGATGAGTCAATTCAACAAAAAAGTTATTAGATAACAAAAAAATGGCTGAGAGCTACCAGAAATCCAAATTTCGTCCTTATGCAACATGAAAAAGCTGTTGTTTCAGTGAAGTGGACTGGTTCAGGATCATCTGAAAGTGTTATTCCTGCAGTGTTTGATAAAGTCTGTCACCAAGGGTTACACAGTTCCTGAGAATTTTAAATGTAACTTAAATTGTGTTCACTATTGTGATCGTAACTAATAGTAAAATAATAATAATAATAATAACAATTTTATAAAACGTGTATTCGTTCCTGATATTTAGGAAACAAAACGGAGTCTGCTAGTTTTGTCTCTCACTGCTATTTGAGAGCTAGTGAAGCGTTTTTCCCTCTTGGACTCGAGAAGCTTAATCAAGTGGAAATTAGGGATGTGGAGGGAGGCATTAGTTGGGGGGAGGGCGTCGGGGGTCATTGGGACGGGGCAGAATAGGCCAATTGTTCAGTGAGCTCTTTGAGCAGCGGAATGGTGCTAAACAACAGGAAAAAAAATGCCGAGGCATCAGGGAAACCGTTAATGAGACACAAATACGCAACATGGGTCTAAACCCGCAAAAAAAAATGTTTCAAAATGTTAGCCTGGTTATGAAAAGTTTAGCTTTTAGTTTTGAACTCTAAAGAGTTTTGAAGAAGAAATCAGGTAGAGACAAAAATTCAACCATACTCTGGATACCGTATCTCTTTCTGAACCATTAAAGCACTCTCATGTGTAAAAAAACTCTAAAGGATACAATGCAGCGAAAAATATTATATTCATATGCACTCATTGTATTTATATTCATCTCTCATTAATGTGGAGTCGTTACTCCCTTAAAGTATGTATACTCAGAAATGTGTTCAACACAAAACACACAAACACTTCAGTGTGCAAAATAGCAGTTTAAAGTTTACTAGAACACTCTACTCTTATTCTACTCTTCTCTTATATTGCACTCTATATTATACTACATCATTATACTCTGCTATTATAACGCACTCTATATTATATTATACTATACTACATCATTATCTCTGCTATTATAACACACTCTATATTATACTATACTACATCATTATACTCTGCTATTATAACACACTCTATATTATACTATACTATACCGCATCATTATCTCTGCTATTATAGCACACTCTATACTATACTACATCATTATACTCTGCTATTACAGTATAACACACTCTATACTATACTACATCATTATACTCTGCTATTATAACACACTCTATATTATACTATACTATACTGCATCATTATCTCTGCTATTATAGCACACTCTATACTATACTATAAAATTATACTCTGCTATTATAACACACTCTATACTATACTACATCATTATACTCTGCTATTATAACACACTCAATATTATACTATGCTATACTGCATAATCTCTGTTATTATAGCACACTCTATACTATACTACACCATACTACATCATTATACTCTGCTATTATAACACACTCTATATTATACTATACTATTCTGCATCATTATCTCTGCTATTATAACACACTCTATACTATACTATATCATAATACTCTGCTATTATAACACACTCTATATTATACTATATTATACTACATAGTTATACTCTGCAATTATAATATAATCTATACTATATTATATCATTATACTCTGCTATTATAACACATTCTACACTATATTATACTACATCATTATACTCTGCTATTATAATACACTCTATACTATACTACATCATTATACTCTATTATTATAACACACTATACTATACTGAACTACTTATTATAACACACTCTGTACTACTACAACTATAATATACTGTATTAAACACTAGAGTATACTACTAGTCTGTACTACTATAGCATAGAATTTTAAAATGTTATACTATGCCACTGCAGCATGTACTATACTTTAATGTACTATACCACACATTATACAATTGCACATCATAATATTATATTGTCTAGTCTATTATACTTAACTTTACCGTGTCTAACTATAATACTGTTTGATACAATCCTATAGTATGTTTAACTATTAAATTAAGCTGGTAAAATCTGTAGTATTGTACTGTTAATACATACACTGTACACCCTAGTGTTAGTTTCTTTACTATGCTACACTGTTGTCTGTATACTGTAATATTAGACTCAAATATACTAAAATTCATCACTTAATACTTGCCTGAACTACTATACGACACAGTACTAAATTGTTATAATATATTTAACTTATCCTTTTTTCTGTATAGCTGTAAAATATCAGTGTAGTATTATGCTATTATATTATACTATAACATAAATGCATTCCCAGTACAACCAGAATCTATGCTATTATACTATGCTGTACTATATTATATTTATTGTTACAGATGTGGTACATTAGTACAGTATTGTTTCGTATGCTAGTATACTATACTGTAATCTGTATAGTTGTATTATGTCCGTGCAGAATTAGTCTCTAGGCAATTACACTATATTGTATGATTGCTATACTCTATAGCAATACTACGTTAGGACAGTGTTACTCTGTATGCTACTGCACTATTTTATAATATTTCACTCTCTCTAAAGCAGTATGGTCAGTATAGGATTACTCGCTGTGCTACTGCACTATACTGTACTGTATAGAGTATTGTCTGAATAACTGCACTATATCAGAATAGTATAAGGCTCTGATATTAGACTATACTGTAACATCAGATAGTCTGTATAGTTGTACTGTATACTGTACTTGTATATTCTATAATATTAAGTAGTATGTCAGTATAGTGTTACTCTGCATACTATTATACTATACTGTAATACATTATAGCTTTATTATATAAAGATGATGTTACTCTCTATTTTACTCTATTTTATTTTGATATTAGATTATATTTTAATATTATACCATCTTTACAGTTGTACTGCAGTGTAATTTTTCTATGCAAATGCAACAAATGTTTTTAAAGGCATTTTATTTTTAATCAGATTTAGATATTACAGTAAATGCACTGAATAAAGTTTTTAACTCTGTGTTTTGCAGTAATCTTGGTATGAAGTTATTTTTTCGTGCACAGCTCGACAGCCCTCAGACCTGGAGGTCAACCCTGCTGGTTTAACTTTCCCTCCTCACATTTTATCACAAATGGGAGGCGAGTGAAAACCCAAACCTTACCTCAGTGGGCCGTTTCCGGCAGGTGGATCTTCCTACAGTGCACCTGTGTCCATCTTCTCCTGTGTTATTCTCCGACTTCCACTTCCCGTTCGGAGAGTAACGGTGATCTGTGCGTTCCTGTGGAGTTTCTCTGCGAGGGGAAACAGAGAGTGAATTTGCATTTCGAGGACCCTCCCCGTCTCTTACCCCTTCTCCTTTCAGCACTGCCATTGTTTGGCCCGGTTGGGGTCCTTATTCGCAGAAAATCCTCAGCTCAGTGCCCTGAATGGTGATGTGGGATGAGCCAGAGGAGCCAGCTGTTCACGTCCAACAACAAAATCACTGCATTCATTCCAGAGTGGGAACAAATTTGAAGGAATTTCAAAGCAGAGTTTACATAAAAGGCTTAAAAAAAATTGTTATATCAGAGTGACAAGTGTGATTAAAAAAAAAAAAAAAAAACTCTGGGAAAATATGAAATGGATTTTCAGACTTTGCAAATTCAGAAACATTTTTGTAAAAAAAAAAAAGTTGTAGAAACTAAAAAAAACATTAAGTGTTCAGTCATTTTTTAATCCTCTGCACTAAAATATCATGATTAATGTTAACCACTTTTGAAAATAAAAAGATAACCAAACGCAGGGAATCTGTAACTTGAAAAACAAATAAAGGAAAAGTCGTGAAAATGGTATATTTATCCAGACACAAACGCTGTACTACAGACAAAAGGTTTTTGGGTCCCATGCACAATATTTAAACACATATACCTGTTTCTTTGATAATTCAGATTTTTCTTGTTTTGTTCTAGTTTATTATAACAGACCTGTTTCTTAAAATTACTTTAATAATGCAAATATCAATAAGATATCATAAATAATTACATTAAATTCAATTAAATCAAATTAAATAAAATAAATAAACAAATAAATAACTTTGAACAGAGATCCCATGCTTTAACAGCTAGCTTGTTGAATTACACAGTTAAAGCTTGCATACAGCCTTCTGGCCAAAAAGACAAAGTTATTCTTAATTATTACTGCTAATTAGTATCAGTAAACCCATTCATTGTGAATTAAATATCACCTTTAACCACAAGATGGCGCTAAAAACGACCAAAAATGAGAGCTACAGGTGACCCTGCTGACCAGGCTGCCTCATGTGGGCTCAGGAATCAGAAATATCCAACCTGAAACACAATAAATATGATGATATAAGCATATCTGTGATGTGTTTAGTGATTCAGGTGCTAATGTGTTACTTTGTGTTGTATTACTGTTATTATTGTCCTGTGAGAAGTTACCAGATGTGCGCCGCTCTGATGTCACAGGAGAACATTGTTATTATTTGTTTATTGCATTTACAACGGAGTTTAACCGTACAGAAAGCTTTCATCAACCTCAGACCCAAAGGATAACAGTCAGTTATCGTTAGAAGTAGTGAAGACATTGTGCAGCTCTACAACGCTGAGTAGCAGTCGAGACTCGACTAGATGGCAATCTGCAAGATGGCACGCGTGATGGCTTTGATGGCGGTATTAGCATGAAAGTTGACGTTTGGAAGCTGATTTGTTGGAGTAGCTTGTACAGATGAGGAGGCGAGAGAGCGGGACAGATTATAGCACTAAAGCACCGCTGCATCACTCTCATTAAGTAGAGATGAAGCAAGAGGGAAATCCCGCTGCACCAGGAACAGCAGGCAGCTGAACAGCATTGTGGGTAATGTAGGAAATGGTTAAAAAAAAAAAAGAATCTGAACATAACATGTTAATTATAACATGATCAATAAGTGGATTTTTCCAAAACTTGAGTTGTCGTAAATGATATCTCTATGGAGAACAAATCAAACTAAGTTGACTTCACACCTCAGATGTGTCAGTGTTGTACAATTTCTCACATCTTTAACTAGGTATGTGCGTATTTATGCTAATCATGGTGGCAGTCGCACGCCAAGTTAAACCGCATCAGATTGGCTGGATTAGTGGTTTTTCCGGTATTCATGTTGATGATGTTATCAAGGACAACCAACGCTATTACATCGCTCTCAAATTTTCCAAATTGGTTTTCCCAAAGCGTTACAGGCACGCGTTGAAAATTTGGCTTGTAAAAATAGGACATAATATTGCCGAAGGAGAGTATAGACTTGATCAAAATTCTAATAGACTGTTACAACATATATCTAAGAACAAGTATACCAAATATTAAGGAATCTGAATGACTCGCATATATGTTTTTATGTCTCGCAAAATGTGGTGTCCGGTAACTAGACCGGGCTCTGTGTGGAATTTCACATCATCAGAAAACAAAAAAGAGATGAAAATATCAGAAAGAAGTTGGAGAAAGGTGAAAATAAAGAATGACTATGAGATGTCTCGTTACCAATTAGCTGTTGACTTTCGACTTGGTGATTTGTTCACTTTCATAATCCATGCTAATAAATGTATTTTATGAGAGAGTTGGACTCTACAAGGAATATTTCCTGAAAATTTCATGGAAAAATCTTAATTTTTGTTGAGTTATGATGAAAAATGTGAATAAATCACTTTTCTTCACAACTTTTTTTATTTTAAAGATTTTTTGCAAGCTCTTTCCAACAGTACCCGTTTGTATGATTTTGTCATACATCCATTTTGAACATTTTAATCAGATAGGCTACCTACTTTAACTTAAAAACCATACAGAGATGTTTTTTTTCTTCTAAGTATAAAAACTTGTACATTTTATCCATGACCTAATTCAAAACGTTAAAAACAGACATGACTGAAGATTTAACTCCCAGAGGTGTGTTTGTGTGTTGATTCTGAATTATTTTTCTAATGATAATCTACTCTTCAGTAGACAGTAAATATTAAATAAGTCATTAAAATCATGGTGTTTAACTTAAGGCACCACCGAGGATGCTAACGCTCAGCTTTGAACAGCGCGTGCAGGTGCTACGCTTCAGGTTAGCAGTTAGCCGTTTAGCTTCACTAATAACACAAAACGAGCTAAAAGTCGAATGTTCCGAGCTTACTTAGCTTGACTTAAATACCTAACATTATAAATAGCCGAGAAAGACTCAAATAATTATAATATTCACCGCCTTGGCAACTTTCTTACCTTAGTTTTATTTTTGTTTTCTCTGAGGTAAAAGTTCGTTACGAGTCGATTCTGGGAATCAGCTCTTTGAATCAGATGTGTGAATCGGCTCGGTGAACCAGGTCTGCTACAATGGCTTTTTTTCCAGACAGAAGGTTGTGAGTCGATTCACAGTTCAGATGAGCCGTTTTGGTGATTTGATGAAAAATATTGTTATATGATATTATATTTTATGATATTATATTGTATAATACTACAATATTATAATACATTATATTGCATTATTATATTATATTACATTATAACACATTACATTACATTATTATATTATATTACATTACAATATTATATTATATTATATTATATTATATTACATTACATTACATTACATTACATTGTATTACATTACATGAATGTGCTTCGCATTCTTATACAGAAACATTAAAATGATTTGAAAACAGTTTGTGCAGGATTTTCCAAAATTATACACCTGAAAAATGACAGTGAAATATTTTATTTTGTGCAATAATTTTGTGTTAAGGCCATGCAAGGGCAGTTTCTGAACATTTAGGGGTCCTAATGCTGGGCTCAGACTACACAAGATTTTTTTTTTTTTCTAGAAAAATGGTGCTCACCATGTCAGATGAGGTGATCATAAAGGTTTTGCTCTCTTGGTCAGGAGACCAGCGCCACTAGACCTTTGACCCTGACCTGTCCTCATTCACGTCCTTGTGTGTGTCGTCAGGGTTGGGAAAGTGTAAACTATGGCTACAGAAGAAACATCAAGGAACGCATCATGTCTGTAATCAAACTAATGAGGAAATTAAATCTGACCGCCTTGAGGAGCCTATCATGAGGCTCCCAAACACCTCATCATAGTACTATGCAGGAATGACCACAATAAACACTTCTGTATCATGAACAAAGGGGTAAAAAATTTAATAAACAATACAATTAAAATTACAGAACAAGAACTACATACTTGAGAAATTCAGTCTCTATATAAGTAAACTCTATAAATAAAATAAATGAATAAATAAACAAAAATGTAATAAATACGTACTAAAAATCAAGATAAAGGATAACATTACAAAAATATGAGAAACAACTAAATTGCACATTTAAATACCAGAGGTAAATAAAAATATATATATTTAATAGGTCATTAAAAACATTGATATGAAATAATTGTACATATCAATGAGATAGCCACTTATGTTTTCCAATTCAGCTCTTCTGTTTTTTTCTTTTTTCTTTTGCGTCTCAGATAAATATAAAGGATTTGTTACATTAGTTACCTAAATCATGTTTTAACAGTAAATATAACAGTGAAAAATCAATACTGAATAAAAATTCATGGAAGATGTATTCTACAGACAGAAAATACACATTAAGATTCACTAAAATAAATATGAAATTTTTAAAAATGACTTAATGGTTCCTTAAAACATTAAAATGTAAAAAGTAAACTTTACTTCAGTACAGAGGAGTTGAGATGCTTTGGTCACACTTGGTAACAGATCGAAGTTTTCTTTGCTATATTAACTTCAAGAGAAGAAAAAAAGAGAGGCTGATGAGGAAACGACTGCTATAACATAAGTGAGAACAGGAACTATAATAAAACACTTTGGGACGTGCTGTTATAGGAAAATAATCAACGTCAGGGTGGTATCTGTAACTCCGCTTCATCCCACCACCCTGTAACTCATTACAACAGCAGCACAACACACAGTGAACTATAGCTTCCTTTAAAACTTCTGAATGATTTTCCTAACATACCCTTTAGTAACTACCTTAAAGGTCCACTATGTAGGATTTAGGAGGCTCTATTAGCAGAAATGGAACAGAATATTCATAAGTAGGTACTCATTAGTGTGTAATTACCTGTAACTATGAATCATTGTGTTTTCATAAGCTTAAACTGAGCCCTTTATATCTACACAGGTAGCGGATCCACCTCTACGGAGCTGCCATGTCGCGTCACTACAGTAGCCCAGAATGGACAAACCTCCAGAGAGCGTCTTCCACATTTAACGTTTTCACAAGACAGCACCGGAAGGATGACAAAGAAGGAAGATAGGAAGATGAGGAAGAGGAAAGAAGAGGAATCAGTCTTTGTTGGTGCTGGAGAACAAGTTTGAGAGCCCAAATTTAGAAAAATGAAGGATTATAATTATTATTTAGCACAGAAAAAGTAAGGGAGTTTGAATGTAAGTACTTGGAAGTATGCTACGGGCTCCTGATGGCCACCGTACACTCTAATACGTGCTTGGAATGGGAGGGGTAAAGGAGGAGGATTCAAGTGGTTAAAATCCTACTTAGTTTTTTATTCTAGTTCACACAGTGTCACGGTGTCATCAACCCGGAAACCGGGATACAAGGGCTCTGTGAACGTTGTGTGAAAAGTGAACGCGTGATACACCCTGTCAGCAGTGATGATAAAATAGGAGAGTGTACCAGCCTGCCAGTCTAAGTAGATACCCATTCTTCTGGAGGGATTTGGTGGAGGAGATACCACGGTCTCCTTGTTGTTATAACCAGCATAATAACCATAGTTATTAGAACAGAACAGAATCCAGGATATGTTATTCATCCCCAGTTTGCAGTCATTGCTGCGACCTTTTCTGTTGATACCTTTGTAAGTTACCCCACTGTAAACATTATTGCCGGTCCATTCGGTTTCCCAATAGAAGCGAGCACCGCTCAGGGACTCTCTGCACAAAATCTGGGCGTAGAACTCAAACCGGTCCGGATGGTCCGGGTACGAATGCTGGCTTCGTGTCCTGGTCACTATTTTGTTACCATTCAGAGTCATAGTTTTATGTGCTGTGTTTGGGTCCAGGGTGATCTCACAGAAGTCTGTAGAAACAGTGGATCAGAATCAGTTTTCAACAGTGAGATCTCTAGCTAACCTTTGGTGCTGAACTTGAAATCTAAAGAGAACTCAAAAGAATGTGACCAACGTAAAATGAATGACAAAAACAAAATAAGAAAGTGTTACAAAGCCTTAATATAACATGTCCTGAGAAAGTGCCTTCATGTTGGGAGACTGGCTTGTGCATGTTCTTACATTTCTTTAGTCCGGGTTTGATCCTGCACTCGTCACAGTGGTCCACACTGTACAAAGAACAAAGAACTCAGGTAAGAGTGGTGAGATGCTTTTAGAACCATACCTTTTTCATAAAGATTCCCTTCGATAGGCTCGCTTGCTCACTCACTCACTCACTCACTCATTCATCTTCTACCACTTAATCCAGTTCAGGGTTCACGGGGGGAAGCTGGAGCCAATCGCAGCTGACTTCGTGTGAGAGGCGGGGTTACACCCTGGGCAGGTCACCAATCCACCGCAGGGCGACACACAGAGACCAATAACCATTCACACTCACATTCACACCTATGGCCAATTTAGAGTAATGCATGTCTTTGGACTGTGCGAGGAAACCGGAGTACCCGGAGGAAATCCACACGGATATTGGGAGAACATGCAAACTCCACATAGAACGGCGCCCAGGTCGACCCCAGGGATCGAACCCAGTACCTTCTTGCTGTGAGGCAACAGTGCTAACCCCCACACCAGTAAAGTAAAACTTTCAACTTGGTTATATATGTTGTTTCGTCATACTGTTTATGATTCCCCAGTATGATTTTTGATTGTTACCAGGTCTACATAGATAAGTAAAAAAAAATATCAAGAATACAAATATCAAGAATGACTGGTCATTTTTAACTTCCATTTTGCATTAGTCATCCTGTTTAGAGTTTTTTTAATGCCCTGAAGAAACTTGTATTGAAGAAAGATTTTAATCCTGCATTATAATTGAGTGTGAAACCCCAACATTCATTACGTTCCAGGCTTGGGTGCTATAAAAGCTGGGCTGTAGGACACTATCAATTTGGACTCATTGTGTACTTGGACTTGTCTTAGCCTTGGGCATTGGTCTCGCTAAATATGGTCCTGGTTGCGACTTAGGGTTTGTAAAAATTATTTATCTTTTCATAAACAGAAAGACTTAAAACTAAGGTGGTTTTTTTTCCAGAAAACACAGTCTATACAATCTTGTATAATACACAAATATAGCCGACTATCTGAATTTAACACTGTGAAAAGCATTTAGTGGTTTTCCGTCTCGAACTTGACTCGATCTTGTTTAGTCCTGGTCCTGGACTTGACAACGTCTGCCTTGACAAAAGTTCTAGTAAATTAAAGTCACATTTTCTTCTTTTATTCCACTCACCTGAGTTTCTCCAGATTACATTGTGGATTATCTCGTACGGCAGACAGCTGTCTCACTCCTGATTCTCCTGGATGGTTATAGCTGAGGTCTAGCTCTTTGAGCTGCGAGTGATCTGAGCTTAAAGCTGAAGCTAGAGCAGAGCAGCCGTCTTCTGTAACACAACAGCCTGAAAGACTGCAAACAAACAAATCTTACACTTCATTCACAATTAATAAATACACCACCAACACAGTGTTCAAGTGTGCTTGGTTCATCGAAACATTTCATGAGGATTATTTGACTGTTTGGTTCTTAGACAATGAACATTTGCTTGTTATTCTAATAAAGCTTCCTAGAGGTTCCTTAATAAAGCATTTTAATTTATTCACTACGGAAGAAATAATAAAAACTGAGCAAAATCAGCTTTTACATGTATTTAAGGTCAAAAAGAACCCCTCAAAAATAGATTGATATATCTGAAAAATAACTGTACTCTCTGTATTACCATAGAGAGTGTAAAATGTTAACGGGGACCTTGAATTTCACCATAATAACTCCTTTGGTAATGGAGATGAGATAAAGCCTAGAGAACTGCTTCACAGTTCCCATGCTGTGTGCCTTTAACCTACCCCAGTTTCTGCAGTGAGCATCCTGGATCCTGGAGACCAGGGCAAAGCAGCTTCAGCCCTGAATCTTTTAAATCGTTGTCTCTCAGCTCCAGTTCTGTCAAACGAGTGCTGGAACTCAGAACTGAGGCCAGGTTTGAGCAGGACCTCTCCGTGAGATTACACCATCGCAGACTGCAGCACAGCAAAGAAATAAATTACAAGTATTAACAAAGGCTTAGTCCGAATCTATCACAGCTAATATAACAGCATTTCTAAGTTGTATGGCTCAAGCAAGATTCCTTTATTCTTTGCTAACCTAAATAAATAAAAAAAATAGACGTAGTATTCTAGACATAGTGCCTGAGTTTTTCGAGGAAGCAGTTTGGGCTGATTAATCCAGCACTGAGCAGTTCCACTCCTGAATCTCCGATGTAATTGTTGCTGAGATCGAGTTCTCTGAGGTATGGATTTTCTGAATGTAGAACCAAGGCCAGAGTTTCACAAGTCTCCTCCGGGATGCCAACATCAGCGAGTCTACAGATGTGCAAACAGAATTATCATTGGAGCAATTAGTCTGTCTTTAACATATCATGTCACATATAGGCGTTGCCATAACCTACATAGATTACTAAATCAGCAGTTCTGTTCCTGAAGGTCTAAAGTACGTTGATCCTGAAATAAATTCTTATTTAATCTGCTAGAGATAACCAATCAGGTAATCAGTCTACTTGGTTAGCTGGACGGTGTCGGCTGAATTAGACTTGGAACTGATTTATTTTCCCATTTTTTCCAGTCGTCTCCCAAATTTAGAAGTTTGCCAATCTTTGGAACTATTGTGTCACAAGGCAGTGTAACACACTCGGAGGAAAGAGCTGTCTGCCCTCTTTCAACATGAGATTGTGTGAAAGTAAATTTTATAGGAAAGTTATTCTTCAGAACTAGGATTTAATTTTGAAAAAAATCTATGATGGCAAACCTTATAGTTTTGAGTTTACAGTCTGGATGCATCAGTCCAGTTGAGAGAAGCTTTATTCCAGAATGGCCGAGGTTGTTGTAGCTCAGATCCAGTGATTCCAGTTTACAGTTTGGATGCGTCAATCCATCACACAGGTGTTGCACTCCGGAGTCTTCTAGATTGTTGTAGCTGAGATCCAGCAGTCTCAAGCGTGAGTCGGGTGACTGGAGGACAGTTTTCAAGGCTTCACAGGTTTCATGGCTGAGGTCACATCTGTCCAACCTATAGAGTGGCAGAAACTATGTCAGTTTGGTTTTATGTGTTTGTTTTAATGTTATCTTAATCTGCATTTTTTGTTTTATTTGTTTATTCAGGAAAATAATCTAGAAGGGCACTCAGAGTGCAGACCTCTGCCAAGGGCAAAAGCTGACTCCTCTATGATAGACAAATTTGCAACTGCAATCACTTTAAAAAGTCTGGATGAATTTCCAATGGAGTGATCGTGTTTCTACATTGGCTATGATTTGTCACTACTGACCTTTACTACCATCCACTGGATTTTAAGCTGTATGGCATTATTGATTGCAGACTTCTGCCAAGGCGAAATGTTGTATCTTGCAATGTTAGAGAAGTTGAAACTAAATTCATGGATCCACCCCATGACTCAGAGCGGCTCCAAAATTTAATGGGTCCTCCCTTGGCCCATGCTACGCCATGCCACCAAGTTTCACGGAAATTAGTTTTGTAGATTTTGCTTACCAGTCTGACAAACAAACCAAACCAAAAACATGACCTCCTTGGAGGAGGTAATAAACACTGAACGGAGATTACTGATTAGTGTAAATTCACCTGAGTTTCTCAAGTTTACACTGCAAACTAATCAGTCCTGCAGAGAGAAGCTTCACTCCTGAGTCTTTAATGCCTTTATTGGAGCCGAGGTCGAGCTCTTTTAGGAGTGAGTTAGCAGATTGGAAAACTGAGGCCATTAGTTCACAAGACTGTTCTGAGAAGTTTGTGCCAGCCAGTCTGCAAAAAAAGGGATATAGCACAAAAACATACACATAGTACAATGATTAACACTCAGATTCTGTTTCTACGTTTTTCATAAAATGCCTAATTGCGTGCCCTGCTAACTGCTTTCAACAGGATGTCTACTGGAAAAAAACATACTCTATTTGCATACTCTATTTACAAAGCTAAAACATTCCTTCAAGTGCCATCACTATTGCAAACAGGAGTAAAATCATTACAAACCCCAGTGTCTGCAGTTTGCAGTGTGGACTCATCAGACAATCGCAGAGCAGCTTCACTCCTATATACTCGAGCTCGTTGTGACTGAGAGTCAGTTTCTCCAGCTTGCTGTGTGGATTCGAGAGGCCGGTACACAGAAGTTTCACCCCTAAATCTCCCAAACTGTTAAAGCTGAGGTCCAGTTCTACCAGGTGCGAGTTAGCAGACTGGAGAATCGAAGCCAGGGTCTCGCAGGATTCATCTGTGAGGTTGACCCCAGCAAGACTGTGGAGGGTTAAGGGATAAAAATGAAACAGATCAATGAGACTTCCATAACAGTGACGTAACTGGGAAGTGATAGTGCAAGGGTTCAGTTGCTTGTTTAATAAAGTCAGATGCAAGGGGCTTGTTTACATACGAAGCACAAGCAGTGACAATACAAAAACCTGGAGTTCAAACATGAATCATGAACACAAGGTGAAAAGTTGCAAGACAGAGGAACAGACAAAAACCAGGGTTTAAATACAGTGCTCATTAAGTGCAATCAGGTACCAGTGTGTGTGAGATGAGTGAGGTCATGTGACGTGCAGGGGCTAATGGGTAATGTAGTTTGGTGCTGATTTCACTGCTAACATGTCAGGAAACTTCTAAGTTCATCATTTTCCAAGAGGTTACCTAACATGGCTGATAAAAATGACTTACATACTCTAACTATAACAACGCTCTTGCCACTCCTAGCTAGAATCGGCTAACTAGCTAACTCACCTAACATTCAGAATTCTTCTCAGAGTCAGCAGATCAAACAGAGCAACAGGATGGGAGGGGCATTCTCTCAATCTCCCGTGACTCAAAATGGCTCTAACCAATCAAAGATATCTGTAAGGTCGATATTCAGAAGATGGTAGGTCTGAGTGGGACGCAACAGTTCAAAAAAAGATTTGGCTATGTGGAGGATGCTCGTTTGCGGTTGTAGATGTTGGGTCATTGGGGAAAGTGAGTTAGTGGGTGGGAATTGGCGAGAACAAATTTGGTGAGAAGAGAACACCAGTAAAGATTGAAAGTTTCCATAAAGCTTACCTGGCTCTTCTAGCGGTCTTGACAACTGGTAACAGTCTCCGATATCCCTCAGGAGACGTGTTACACATCTTCAAGTCAAATTCATTCATCACGTCCTCTGATGTTAGCAGCACGTAGGCCAAAGCTGAGCACTGGTCAGGTTTAAGCTCAGTCTCTGACTGCTTGTCTGATTTCAGGAAACTATGAATCTCTTCCACCAGGGAGTTGTAATTCAGTTCATTCAGACAGTGGAACAGGTTGATAGTCCTTTCTGCCGACGACTCCTTTTTGATCTTCTCCTTGATGTAGTCGACTGTTTCCTGCAAACTCTCCAAACATGGTTTTGGGAGCAGGCCTCTCAAAAGAGCCTGATTGGACTCAAGCGAGAGACCGAGAAGAAAACGCAGGAAAAGGTCAAAGTGTCCGTTCTCATTCTTCAACGCTTTGTCCACGGCGCTCTTGTGCAAATCAGACATCTTCACTGCTTGGATCTGACTTTCAGGGTCTTCTTGGAGTATGTTTACGTGGCTGTCTGTAAATTTAAGTTGCACATACACAGCAGCCAAGTGCTCCTGGATGCTCAGATGCACGAAGCAGAAGACCTTCTCTCGGTACAATCCGAACTCTTCTTTGAAGATTTCTGTGCAAATTGCAGAGTACTCGGTTGCTTTGGTGACATCAATGTCACAATCAGTCAAATCATTTTCGTAAAAAATCAGATTTCCTTTGTCTAACTGCAGAAATGCGAGCTTGGACAGCTTGAAGATCATCTCTTTATCGGATTCCGGCAGGTCCATCTTGTCCTGAATCACTCCGTGGTATTTCATGTTTTTCATATGTGTCTGGATGATAAGAAAGTGCGTGTACATCTGGGTCAGAGTTTTAGGCACTTCCGTGTCTGACCTCTCCAACATCTTCTCCAGAACTGTAGCAGATATCCAGCAGAAGACAGGGATGTGGCACATAATGTGGAGGCTCCTTGAAGACTTTATGTGTGCAACGATTTTGTCAGCACGGTCTTGGTCACAGAACCTCTTTCGGAAGTACTCCTCTTTCTCCGTATCGTTAAACCCTCGGACTTCGGTAACCTGGTCAACACACTCAGGAGGGATCCGATTGGCTGCTGCTGGTCTGGACGTTAGCCAGAGAAGAGCAGAGGGAAGAATATTTCCCTGAATCAGGTTTGTTAGCAGGACATCTACCGAGATTTTCTTTGTCAGGTCACAACACATTTCATTGTTCCTGAAATTCAGGGGAAGTCGGCACTCGTCCAGGCCGTCAAAGATGAAGACGGTTTTGACTTCCTCGCTCCTTATCGTTGTGAGTTCTTGAAGTTCTGGAAAGTACTGATGAAGAAGCTGCATCACACTACATTTGTCATTTCCCTTCAAATTCAGGTCACGGAAAGGAAGTGGGAAGATGTAATGGATATCCTGATTGGCTTTTCCTTCTGCCCAGTCCAAGATGAATTTGTGTACAGATACAGTTTTCCCAATCCCTGCGATGCCCTTGGTCAGCACGCTCCGAATGCGTTTGTTCTGTCCGGGTAAAGGCTGAAAGATATCGTTGCATTTTATCACAATCTGCTCCATTCCTTTGCTCTTGCGTGCGTCCTCGATCTGTCTGATCTCATGTTCATTATTGATAGCTCCATCTCCTCCTTCTGTAATGAGTAGCTCCGTGAAGATATCGTTTAGAAGAATCGGATTCCCCTGCTGGGCATTTCCTTCACGAATGCACTGGAATTTAGTTCCAAGATGACCCTGTAGTTTAGATTTGAGACGATCTTGGATGGTCTTTTGACTTCCCTCTATGAAAAGAAAAGATAAACCAATCAAATAAAATAATGGGTTTACACCACGGTCATTGGGAATGCCTCAGTGAAGAGATGTTTGATCCTACCTAACTCCAACATGACCTTCAGAGCAATCTTTGGAGCACCATCTGAGCCAAATTTCTCCAGAATTAGTTTGGATGCTTCCTGGATGTCACAAGTCACCTGAGGAGGCTCAAAGCATTCTGGGTAATTTTGGCACAGATACCCCATGAACTTGTTCGTGTCTACGTTGTGTAGTGTTTGCTCAAGTAAAGACAGTGTGTCCAGCTCCAACAGGGCCTGTAACAAAGAAAGACGAACATCGCAGGTCTATTGTCTCACGAGCCCTCCTTCGCCCTCTTTAATCCTGGTGTATAGGAAGCATTATGTGTACGAACAAAAGCTGCTGCCATCATATGAATTATTCAAGGTTTCTTGCTTTACCCTAGCTCCCGGTGTGTAGCTCTTGTTGTGCCCTTGATGTTCCTCAGTTGCACACTGTTTACAGATCAGCATCTGATCTGTGTTGCAATAAATTTCCAGAGGTGCACAGTGCTGCAGGCAGAACTTCACCTCTCGTGGTGTGGACCTCGCTGATGCAGTGGCTGATGGGGGCAAATGGAGAATAGTTCCCCCATCATCCTGGGGAAGTTCTTCCGACTCGCCATCCTCCACAGAATCATAGCTGGGTGACGGCGAGTGCGGTCTTTCTATCTCAACACTGCGAAAGACAGGAAAATCCAAACAACTTAAAGGCTCATTCAGCGCCGATGAAGGAACATTTATCAAAGTTCCTTCATCACGTCATTATTATGCAGAATGTAATAAACGTACTAATATTATTACAGATCTGCAAGAATAAAATGCAACAGTTGGTACATTCTATAGAAAAAAAAGCAAACACAGAATAAGATTAGAAAACAACTGTCAGTGATTTCGCTTAAATATTGTGAACCTTTCTCTACTGCTCTTTTTCCCTCGGCTGAAAACGTGAAGGAAATCCATGGACGCGTCACTCTTCATGGACACACAGCTGGGAGCAGGAGAGCTCGGTCTTTCTGCCTAAATGACCAGAAAGATATTTCAACAGTTATGTCATTAATCATAAACATTGGTTGTTCATAGGGTCCAAATGAGGCAAATATTCACATATTACCATGTGGCGTAAAGAAACCTTTGGTAACACTTCATGACGCTTTATAAGGCTCGACATGAACCTCTGGACATAAACAATCCTAAAAGTACTCGGGATCCTGTAAGGCTTCAAACCATGAAGACCAGTGATCAGCCGCACTGACAGTCATTTTATTCTGTGTTTAACCTCAAAGGGTTTTTAAATGTTTTAAATAGTACAGTATCTCTAAAAAGTCTTCCAAATCATATTTCTCACAAAGTCTTCAGGACAGGGGTTTAAGCTTTTTTGCAGTTTCTCAGGAACATGACAAGATGCAGGGTTTTATTTTTCTTCATTAATGTCAAGAGAGCGAAAAAACAGAAGCTGGAGAGGGAATGAGTGTTTATAGCTGCTATAATGAAAATGAGAACAGGAACTACGTCATCACCGCATGGTCAACATGGAACTTTAGTTCCTGGTACTTGTCGTAACCCTTCGCTTTCTCCAGCCCTCTCTTCGCTTAATTGTGGACATCTGTTTTTGGTTTGGACTCTAAGTCACCTGGATGTTTATACCTGTGTTTGTTAGCTTTTTGCCGTATGCCTGTGGTTTTTTCCACCATGTCCACGTCGAGGCCCCGTCCGAGCCCATATCTATAGCCACTCATGTGCCTGAATCCTTGTCCAAGTCCAAGTCCTTTCCTGTATTGGAGTTGAAGCCCACATGCTTGAGTCCATGCCCAACTCCTCTGCCTGAGCTCATACCTATTCCTGTGCCAAAGACCAGCGTGGTGGTCTTCTGGTTTATGCCCATGCACATGCCAGAGTCCGATGAGACAATCTCTGCTGACATGTCCATGTGCATGACTATATCAAGGAACAATAGGGTGGAGCCCAGAATGCTGCTCTTGCCCAAGCCCACACCCATGCCAGAAGTTGACACGGTGACCCCCAGGACCATGCCTATACCTCCAACTGAGCTCACACCACAATTTTACCCACACCAGAGACACATGTGGTAGTTCCCAGCATCATGCCCCTGTTTGTTGTATTTTCCTTATGGTATTCCTACTTGTGTTTATCCTGGTGTTCAGGCTATAGTGTTTAGTTTTGCGTATTCTGTTCATGGTTAATAAAGCTCCCTGCTTGCATCCTCCTGCCTCCTGTGTGTTGTGGATTTCTCAGGATTAAGTGCTCATGCGTATAATGTCATTAATCACGACACTCTCTTCCTATAGCTCTGGTGTGTAGGAAGCATCATGTATGATAAGTAAAATACACTAATATCATATGAATTATTCAAGATTTTAGTGTCTTACCCTAGCTTCCAGGGTGTAGCTCTGATGGAGCTTCGCCTCTCGTGGTGTGGACCTCGCTGATGCAGTGGCTGATGGGGGCAAATGGAGAATAGTTCCCCCATCATCCTGGGGA
>JAQMCW010000019.1:332251-342793 GCA_030068335.1 Chrysichthys cranchii
CATTCATTTCAATGGGAAACACTGATTCGGGTCGCGAACAAATCGGGTCACAAACAGAGTCTCGGGACGGATTCAGTCCACT
Organism: Chrysichthys cranchii; assembly: GCA_030068335.1. Lineage (NCBI taxonomy): Eukaryota > Metazoa > Chordata > Actinopteri > Siluriformes > Claroteidae > Chrysichthys > Chrysichthys cranchii. Next base: position 332,334 of record JAQMCW010000019.1, read on the forward strand.
GTACTATGCTAGCTTTCATTCACTGTTATATTTTAGACTATAAAATACTTTGTGGTTGAGTTTATTAAAACTAAAATAACTTTTATCCCAGAATATTAAAAACCGAAAGCTAGGAAAAGGTTAGCTTAACGTCACAGCTAGTCGTACATGACAGCCGCTTGTCTGACTTTCATTCATTCAGAACACTTTTTCATTTATCAGACCTAAATTTGTGGTTGCTGGTGCTTTTCGTTAAACTTCCCTTTAGGAATATCGAAAAAGTAGGCTATCTATCAACAACCATAAGAACAATACTGAGCTAACTCACTGGAATGTCTGCCATCTTTGAGCTCCGGGGCTGAAACACTGGTTGAGGACATTCATAAAAAAGCGTGTCCACTTCCATGGGGGATCCGAGCTGAATACAAAACGGAAGATTCAGACTGTGGCACACATACACACTTTTAAAAACAGACAATCAGATCACTGAGGATATAAAATGATATAAAGAAAAAACCTGCTTGTCTATTTCCAGTGCTTCACTGTCCACTCTGTGCATATTCTTACTGCAGACAAAATAGGACATATATTGCACATAATAATAATAATAATAATAATAATAATAATAATAATAATAATAATAAAAATAATAAAAATAATAATAAAAATAATAATAATAAAAAAACAAAGAGTAAAATATTTCTCAAAATGAGAAACAAATCTGAAAAAAAAACAGACAATCATAAAAAAGAAAATGTCATTTTGTAATGTAAAACGACTGCAGAAACTGTAAAAAAAAAAAAAATAAAACTTTGTATATTATTAATAATCACACACTACCCTGATTATGATCAAATAGTTATAATGAATTTGGTAAAGCATGGAAATGTAACTTCAGAGAAATAAAAAAGACAAAAAAAACCATTGCGATTAAAATGAAAATATCTAATCGTGACCTGATCATGACGGCGACAGTCAGTGTGATGAGTGCCACAGAAACCCCGACTGCAGACGCCAGAGCAATGACCTTCAGCCGACCTGTCAATCAAACACAAACCATTTTGCTCCAGTAAAACTCAAATAGCCATCTATGTTTAAGCACATGAGTTTAAACCTGCGTTCACACTGCCAGGCTGAAGTCACTCAAATCGGATTTTTTGCCTCAATGTGGCACAGATCAAGGCTGTGCTGTGGACACGCAAATTAGAGCTTTTCAAATCAGATCCGAGTCGCTTTCATACGGGGTGTTAAATCCGATACGTATCCGATTTGTGACCGTGTGACGTGAATGAGTCATGTACCAGTACCACGCTGTTCTGTCCGTTTGTGCTACGTATCGAGATACGCTACTTCGTAGCTGTGTGTTAGGTTTAAGGCTAAGATTTTAGGGTGAACTTTAAGCTTTAAGTTTTAGCGTTAGGGTTAGGGTTAAGATCTACGGCTAAGATCACATTTATTCTTTGCTCTCAGGAGCATTTACACCAAGTGTTGGAGGTCAGCAGTGAACACATTCGCTTCCACGGCGCATCCATATTTACGATTTTAATACCAGGAGTCGTCTGAAAAATATGTTTTTGCTGTTGGTGACACCGATGGCTCGTGCAAACACGTCGCAATGCACACACGTGACGATTCACATCATAGGACAGACGCGTTCACATTACAGTTAGACACAGGTCGCTTTTAATTCTGAATATGAATCGTCAAGATGAACGGAAAAAAAAAATCTGAATTAAACAACGAGGCTTGTAATGTGAACGTAGTCCATGTGACCAAACCAAAACAATTCTCACACCTTACTTTTTACTTATTCTTTCACTTAAGGATCATTTCATCACCGTCCTCCCTACTTGAGTATACCTGTAGAACTTTAGTGCTTGAACTTGCGCACACATGACCGAAGTGAGAACCTCTTGGTTCTGCTTTAAGCTCCAGAGAAGCAGACATGACTTCACACACATCTGACTGCAGACAGGGAAGAGGAACGCATGACGCACCTCACATGACTTCTCGCACCCAGAATAATTTCAGTGCATAAAGTTGAAGGGTTCCTGCACATGTAATTAGGGTTCACTTGAGGTTAAGATAGCATACGAACCTCGTACCCTGACGGTGAGGACCGGAGAGCTGTGCACGCCGATGCGGTTGCGGGCCTCGCAGTAGTACTGGCCACTGGCTCCGGTGCTGACCTCAGCGATGGTGTAGCTCTGGCCCGATCGCGTTTCCCAGGAGTCAGCGGCATTGATCCGGTGCCAGGTGTAGTTCTCCACCGCCGGGTTTGCCTGACTGCTGCAGGTCAGGGTCAAGGAGCCCCCCGCCTCAATCACGCTGGACGGATGAGCCAAAACCGAGGTGTTCTTAGGGGCATCTGAAGGACGGCGCACAAACCATGGGAGACGTAGAAAAGACAGGATGTAGAAAGTACAAGAGAGAGAAGTGAGGGTTGGCAGGAGCGAGGGATTGATTGATTGGTTTTTCAAGGACTAATAAAGGCAGCAGCGTGGCCATCTTTATTTCACTCAGGAACCTGATCCCGATTAGATGAGCATGACTTTCCAACAGCAAGTCACAGCTACGTTATAGAACGCATCTCTCAATTATTTCCTCGCACGATCACAAACACTCACATAAGATCCAAGGCGTGATTAAAAGTGCAATTTGTATTATTTAAAAATTTTTTTTATAGTCATATACATTCAAGCCAACCTAAAAACTAAGATGCAAACAATCTCACTTGTTTCTTGACATCAGGCATCTTTGTATATTTTTTTCCAGCCCTGAAATAAGCTCCGCCCCAAATCCTGAACAACTGAGGACTCGCTGCAGTTCACCTTACAACCAGCAGGTGGCTCCACACATCACAAACTTTTATGAGAACACGACTTTTTTGCCCACTTTAGCACTCGAGAACTTACACAGGACTGACAGAGTGACCGGTGGAGACGTCCCCGTTCCCAGGACGTTCCACGCGGTGCAGTAATACTGCCCCACGTGGTGTGAGCGCACGCCGGTGATGGTGAGGTTCTGGGAGGAACCTTTGGGCCAGGGTTGACCTCCAATGACCTTGTACCAAGCGTACCTCTTCGCTGGTGGGTTGGCGTTGCTGAGGCACGTCAGGTTGACGGCGCGGCCTTCCATGATGTCACCTTTGGGGCTGATTAGGACCTTGGTGTTCTTGGGAGAATCTGAGAGCGTAAGGAAGTGGAGCAGTGCGTGAACACACATCGAAGGCATGCAGTTTTAGTGACTCGGTCATTCAGCACATGTTTCCTGGATTAAGTTCTAAATTTGTCAACTTTAAACTTTAACCTCGTGGTCTTGATGTAGACAACTATGCCAGTGTGACATGATGTTCTGCCAAAAATACACATGTTACACAAGAAGCAATGACCTAATGCTGCCTTTCTGTTAGAGAGGCCCTGAATGCGAGACGAGACAGCTAATGAGTTTAAAAGTCCTGAGATGTGTCTGAGACGTGAATTTTACCTGCATTTTTCTCAAAACTTCTGATGAAAGACAGATGAAATCTAACAAGCAGAACTAAGTAGCATAACATAATGATTCAGCATAACTAACATTAATGCTAGATAATCTACAATCCTAAGGAAAACATGTCTAGCTCCCTTAAAGTTTCTTATATTTGTCCTTCTAGAGCCATGGTTCTCATCGTGAGGCCCAGGAACCAACTGGTGCTAAAAAAAAAAAACCCTGCACTTTCATTATATATGAATGCATACAGAGGGGCTCCAAAAATATTATTTAAGTTGTAAAACAAAGTTGTAAAAGTTTGAGAACCCCCGCTCAAGGAGGACACTTAACCCGTGCAACAGCGTTTCCCTTTCTGACATGGTTCCAAGTAGAACCTTTTTAACACGGTAGATCTTTTTCATCTTTTAGAGAAACCTTCAGGAACCAAACATGGTCCAGACATTCACTTGTGTTTTAAAAGCATCTGAGGAAAACAAAAGACTACAATCTTTGACCAAACGCTTCCCTCTAGCAGCCTAAAGCCTTCAGCGGTTTGTTCCTCTTGGAAAGCTCTGCACCGTTTCATGTCGCACTTTACAGCACAGAGTTCCCCTTCAAAGCTCTAAGCAGATCCTCATTCGGACTCTCGGACTAGAACTCCACAAAGATCTTGCAGGACCCCTGACGTCTACTCTCCCAGGCTCTTACAGGAAACGTTGACCAGAACGGGTCTGGAGCGCTCGGTGCCGATGGAGTTGCGGGCCACGCAGAAGTACTCTCCGTGGTCTCGGTAGTCCAGACTCCAGAGCTTGAGCTCGGGTTTGAAGCTGTCGGGAACGCTGCCGCCCTCTCCCTCCCGAAACCAGGCGAAGCTCTCCACCGGCGGAGCGCCGTCACTGCTGCACGTCAGAGTCACCGAGTCGCCTTCCGTCAGCGGACCCTGCGTACTCATCTGCACCCAGGTGTCACGTGGGGCGTCTGAAAGAGCAGGAGAGCACATGACGCATTCTGGAACATTGAAGCAGATAGATGGATGGATGGATGGACAGATAGATAGACAGACAGAGAGACAGACGGACAGACAGATAGATAGATAGATAGATAGATAGATAGATAGATAGATAGATAGATAGATAGATTTATCTATACTGTATATGCATTTGAACTTTTTTTTTTGATATATCGAATATTTCTATTACATTTCAATTACTCTTTTATCTATTGTGTTTTTTTTTATTTTAAAAATACTCTAAAAATCTTTACTTCTTCATCTTCACTAAGCGCTTCATCCTGACCCTGATGGATACAGCAGATCCGGAACTTATCCCAGGAACACTGTGTGTGTGAGGCATGAATCATTTACAAAACCTTTGGTGAAATAATAATCATTTTAAAAAAACAAAATTTGAATCATTAATAAATGATCATATGCAGATATGCTAATGAGCGGTATTTAACGTCCTTTCAGCAGAATGAGGTTTCCGTGTGCGCGTGCACTCACATCCCAGAGCCAGGCTGATGCTGGGGGACTGGACGTTCTGCGGGGGAACAGGTCTGCAGTAGTAGGTCCCCGCGTGCTGACTGTGGAAGTTATAGATGGGCGACACTTTGTCTGAGTAGCCCAGGTTCACGCCGTTCCTGTAGAGGGCGAAGGTCTTACCTGCGGCCGCACAGCCTCGAGCCACGCAGCTCAGGAACACCGTCTCACCTGACGCAAACATGTTCGAGATGCGCGCGGGGTGGACCTGAACCTGGAGCTCTGTGAGACAAAACACACCGGCATTAACCCGCTCACGTCACAGCGCTGTTGGATGATGGGCTCTGATTGGTCAGAAGGTGTTAAGTAGTTTATATAACAGCAGGCCTGACAGTCGTGGTCATTAATATTAATACACTCGCTCATCTCCTGCTGTTTAATCCTGTTCAGGGTCGCGGCGGGGGGAAGCTGGAGCCAATCCCAGGTGACTTCGGGTGAGAGAGAGGCGGGGTTACCACCGTGCTGCCCATGTTAATGCACTCAGTGTAATATTTTATCGTTTCCATGGTAACAACTCACACACTCCACATAAACAGGAAAGCCTTATAGTTGATATGGAGTTCCTTCCATATTTATGTTCCATCTAGCAACCTCGTCAGAGTTCTCAGGGTCTTCTGTGATGGCTTGGAGAACCATGTATCATTCTAAAAGGTGCCTGGTCCAAAGCCCTGACACTGGAGAGACTCCGTCCGTAAATGTGAACATTTCAGAAAACGTCCCCCTATCATCAGAGCAGCTGTTAGAGGATAATGAATCAACTCCTTCTGACCAATCAGAATTCTGAACTCGACAGCGCTGTGGTGTAACGATTCTCATTCCCGCTGCAGCGAAAGGTAAAGCACCTGTAACGGAAAGATTGATGGCGTCTGGTGAGGTCCATCTCCCCTGCTGGTGGTCCGTCTCGAACCTGAAGTGATACTGACCGCCGTCGCTCAGCTTGATGCCGCTGAGCTGCAGGCTGCACCTCTTGTAGCCGCCCACGTACTTCACCCTGTTCCTGTAGGAGGCGCTGACCAGGTCAGGGTCCGTGTGGTAGGCGAAGTCCCGTTTACTGTCGGCCGTCATGTGGAACCACATGACCCGCGTGGCGCTGTAGGGAGACGGATAGTCGTACCGGCACGGCAGGATGACGGTGGTCCCGGCCCAGGTGCAGATCTCCGTCCTGGAGAAGCTCACCGTCCATCTGCTGCACCATGAGCCTGAGCAGAAAGAGCACGTTCCACACCTTATCAACTTTACACTGAGGCAAGCTTTCCTTATGTTAACGTGAGGATTACCTGGAAGAGCAACGGCGATGACGGACAACGCGGTCACAAGTGTCCACATCTCAAACCTGAAGAAGAAGAAGAAGGAAACCAGAAGATCTGTGAAGATGTTTCATCCCAGGAACTGTACTTGAAACCGTCCTGCACACACACACACACACACACACACACACACACACACACACACACACACACACACACACACACACTTACCCTGAGGAACATCAGGAGCTGAAGACTCGAGGGAAGATGGTGACGGATGCTATAAATGTAGGAGACGAGCCTCTAAGAAAGGAAGTGCGAGTAAGGGAAAGGTGACAGGAGGCTGGCCATCCCTCCATCTCTCCCTCCGTCTCTCTCTCTCTCTCTCTCTCTCTGTCTCTCCATCAATCCGTCTCTCTCTCACAGTGTCTTCAGTGAAACTCGAGCCTCCCTCCTGTGCAGAGGGCAGCAGCGCATGTCGCTTCACCTGGACCGATCGATAGTTTTTTAACTTTTTCTTTTTTACTCCCATGATGTCAGAGAAGCCACGTGATGGATCCTGTGATTCACTCATGCAGTTTAGACGATTCCTGTTTTTTATTTTTCGTACATGTTCACTGGGATTTTCACGTGATTTGTATGTGATTTTTATTTTCACACAATTTTCTTCACGATTGAGTACAAACGACTTCTTATTTTTCTTTGATTCGTTTATTTTCACAAACGTTTCAACCCCATGATAATTTATTTATTTTCTCAATTTTTTTTACACAATTAACTTTTTCCACATGATTCATTACTTTCCACGTGCAAGTTACCTCCACGTGATTTATTATTATTATTACTGTTTTTATTATTGTTGTTGTTATTAGTAGTAGTATTTATTATTATTTGTTTATTTATTACTATTGTTGTTATAATTATTACTAGTAGTATTTATTTATTATTATTATTATTATTATTAGTAGTAGTAGTGGTAGTAGTAGTAGTAGTTGTAATAGTATTTATTATTATTGTTAGTATTACTGTTTTTATTGTTGATGTTGTTGTTGCTATTATTATTATTATTATTATTAGTGTTTATTATTATTATTGTTATTATTATTACTGTTTTTATTGTTGTTATTTTTATTATTAGTAGTAGTATTTGTTTGTTTGTTTGTTTATTTATTATTGTTGCTGTTATTTTTTTTATTATTATCAGTAGTATTTATTATTTATTTATTATTATTAGTGTTTATTTATTTGTTTGTTTGTTTATTTGTTTATTTATTGTTGTTGTTATTGTTGTTGTTAGTAGTAGTGGTACTAGTAGTATTTTGACGTGGTGTGTTTTTTTCCCCATGTTTATTCCCTTCAGCACTTTATTATTGTCATCTTTCCTTTGAGCAAGTTACAAAATGTGCAAATTTTAGGAGTTGCACTTTATTACTGCGTTTACTCCATCGTGTCTCGGAGATCTGAGTACAATTTCATTCTCTCCCAGAAACAATTTCCCAGACAGTGTTGTGCCACTTCATCTTCACTTCTTGGGTTTTCTTTTTGGTTCATCATTCAAGTCCAGCCGCCTGGCTCTTCTATTCATTATGCAATACCGCTCCACAACAGCAGGCGGCGATCAAAGAAACGTAAAAGTCTACGTCTGACCCGTCTACGGCGCCGCCATGTTGGAAAGGGCAACTTGTTGAGTTGACCAACCTGCGGTACCTGTGCAGGAATCCCCAAACACGGCATTACATGCAAACAAAATTGTCCTTGGATATCTGATAATTTCATATAATTAGAATATAATTCCAAAATCAAAACACTTGTACACGTACTGTGATCTGGATTCATGCTTTTTGCTAAATACTACACACGACTTCTGGGCCGACAGGTCTCTTATTTAGGCTTAATCCATGTATTTATATACGTATCCATCTCAGACGTCTGTGATAAAGCTCATTTTGTGGAAATCCACTAAATATGAACTAAGTTATAGACACTTGGTTATCAGCGTAGATCCACTCACATAGGACTTCTGCCCTTTCCAACATGGCGGCCGCCGTAACGTAGGGAAGTAACTAGCGAAGGCGGTTAATATGGCGTTTTCTGCTTTCACGTGTGTTTGTTTGGATGACTGGAACTCGTGATTGTAGTCCAGGTGGCTGGAAAATGAGGATGTAGGAGTTTTTTACAGACGAGTTTCGAGCACAAATGTTAAACTTAAGCTAAGTTCCTCTGTGGTGCATGTCGCAAAGGGAGAGCTGAACCACAGCCAGTTTGTCGTCTCGTTTCACCAAGGTAGGTTTAGGATATTCATCATAATTGTATGATTAAAAAAATATATTGCGGCTTATTAGATATAATTTTGGAAATGATTCACGAAGCTGCTGTATGTATAGTTAAAAAAAAAACAGATTATTTGATAGAGAAGAGATATGAGGTGGGTAAATTTGCCTGTATATATTTATATATGATGATGATTTGTGGTATCTGCCAGCAAACAGAAGAAAGAAATCTTCAGTCCACCCTTTCCTGACTGGATATATATATATATATATTTTTTTTTTTAATTTTCAGAACTCAAATCTGTTCTGTTTCTTCCATTTCCCCCAACAGCATGTTTGGGTTCCTCCTGCTATTCCTCCTGCAGCCAGCAGAGGGCGCGAACACTACAATTTCCTGCATTGATGACCAGGGAAACGCAGTTGATTGGTCGGTTCAGTTAACGTCATATAGTTCATTGTTGTTCATAACGAAAAGTACAATAATAATGCTTTACTGCTGTTATAGGAAAATAATCCACACCAGCGTGGTGGGATGAAGCAGAGTTACTGTTAACTCCTTAAAGTTGATTATTTTCTGAGAATTAAGCATCCTGAAGTGCTGGACACAACAGTTTTCCAGTGATTAAAAGATTTAATGTGTTATTGAATGACATTTACACGTTGATATTTGTTTATAGTTGTTGTTAATGCTGTGGAACGTCTGTGACACAAGTCAGTTAATGTTCCCTCACCAGTCTCTGGTTTTTTCCCCCGTCTTGGTGTTCTCACTCATCTTCTGGTGTTTAATCCTGTTCAGGGTCGCGGGGGGGAAGCTGGAGCCAATCCCAGCTGATTTCGGGTGAGAGAGAGGCGGGGTTACACCGTGGGCGGGTCACCAATCCAACGCAGGGCGACACCCAGAGACAGACATCCATTCACACTCACATTCACACCTACGGCCAATTTAGAGTCGGCAGTTAGCCTAATCCCCTCTGTGCATGTCTTTGGAGTGTGGGAGGAAACCGGGGAGCCCGGAGGAAACCCACATGGACACGGGGAGAACATGCAAACCCCACATAGAAAGGCACCCAGGTCGACCTCAGGGATCGAACCCAGGACCTTCTTGCAAAAGAAGAAAAGCAGTGTAAACTCCTCTGTTCTGAAGATTTTGCGAAAGTTCTAGTGTTAGCTCTGACACTGGAGACTCCTTCCATAAATGTTAAATAAACACGTTTCTTTTTTACAGAAAATACCTCTCTGTATTAACGTTTTTTTTTGTTTGTTTGTTTTTTTTGTTTGTTTGTTTTTTTTGTTTAATCCGTCTTCAGGTTCTACATTTACAAGTTACCCCGTCCTCATGGGGGCACTCCGGAGGAAGGTGAGAAGTACCTGCTGCTGGAGGAGCAGCATGAGGGCTGGACGGAGGGTGAGGTTCTGGTGGGAAACATCACGGGGGCTTTGGGGCGGAGCCTCGGGTCGCTGTACAAGGTACGTTAAACTGCTCGGTTTGCATTACGAACCCATGCCACACATCGACGCTGAGGCGAGTCACTACCGCTTTCAGTTACGCTTTCTGAAATGTGCTGATGTCGAGCTTCACTGCCTTTATTTTCGATTGAGGCTGAATGGTTTTTCTGCTTGTTCAGCTGACTCAGATTGGCTGCTGCAGACACAGGAAAGTATGCAAATGCCGTGAGTGTACTTGGTTCCTGTTGCGATGTGATATTTATTAAAAAAAAATATTAGAGTGATCTTTAGCACTGGTGTGAGCCACATGATGGAAAAATCACATCACCGAACATGGAGATGATTCCATGGTGCACAGTCTGCTCCAGGATTTTGAAGGTTTGCTAACAAACAAACTGCCACCCCCAAACAAAAAACAACTATGAAATACTCAACATGTTACATTACATTACATTACAGGCATTTAGCAGACGCTCTTATCCAGAGCGACGTACAACAAGTGCAAGTGTCAGG
>JAQMCW010000019.1:367804-382286 GCA_030068335.1 Chrysichthys cranchii
AACATGTTTTGAGGCTGAAACACATTCATTGGATTTACATTCATTTCAATGGGAAACACTGATTCGGGTCTCGAACAAATCGGTCACAAACTGTCAGAAAGCGGGTTTGGGCAGGATACATGCGCGGTGAGCCAAAATAAATATATAAATATTTATTTTAAATGAAAGCAAACAAGTTAGAATCGGCAGGCAAGAGGTATAATCCACAAAACGGGCAGGAGGTCGAGAGATCGGGTGAACAGACAAAACCAGGCAAAACAGCACGTAATCCAAAACAGTCCAAAGTCAAAAGCGGGAGATCAAAAACGAGACAGACTAGGGCTAAAGACAGAAAATCGAAAACGGGAAACAAAACGGGTCATACACAAGGAAATCAAACAAGGTATCAGAAGGCTCGGTAATAACACTCGCAAAAGGGACGTTAACACTTCGCACCGTATGTGCGAAGGCGAGAGTCCTTTATAGTCCTCTTAACGAGCTCCACCTGGATCTCGTAAGGATCAGGTGACCTTGAACTTGCACCTCCGCATGCGCCGTAGGCGCTGCTGTGGTGCGCTCTTCTTGCGCAATGCACCGTCTTTCTGTAAGCTTGAAAGCCGCTGCTTTTTACCGGTGCGCTTCGTGCGGCTCCTTCGTGCGCCGCGGAAGCGCATTCAGTGCAGGCGAGTCCGTGACACAAACAAAGTCTCGGAACGGATTCAGGTCGTGAGCTGAGGGTCTCACTGTAAAAGTCATTTAATAAAAAGATATTTTTATTAATAGCCAACTTTCTTCTGCATTTAATAAGCCATAAACAGGTAAAAAAAGGGACATTAAAGAGTACTGAATATGTCCCGTGATTTTCAAGTATAAGGACAAAATGTCACACCAAAACACATTCAGGGAGTCGTGTAGAAATGCGAAAGTGTGCAAAAAGAGTTCATTTAAGTAAAAGCGCTCACTTGTTGAAGGTCTGGCGGGTGGGACTGCCACTGTTTCCTGGTGGATTTCCCAACCTAAATAACACAAGATGCTAAATAACCACGCATGCACATAAACGTCACACGAAAACACTCAAGGTCACCTCTGCACAAGTTAAGCAAACATCAGAAAGTTTGATATATGATATATGAGGGCACTGTTTAACTTATATTTGCCGGAATCCGGTCTTTACCTGTCTATCAGGATGTCCAGCACCCTCTCAGAGGTGGTGAAGGAGCGGTAGGTGGACAGGAAGATGGAGATGAAGGACGTGTCCTCCATAGAGAAGGAGTGGAGGAGGTGAAGGACCAGCTTCTCCTCTGTCCCGGCCTTTACACACTGCGTGCGGTGGCATGACGGCTGGGAGAGCAAAGTGTGTGTGAATGCAGTGTGTAAGGTTCACAGTGGCGACAGGAACACTTGTACAGAGTCGTCGAGTGTTAAAAAAAAAATGACTGATCAGGACGACGTTGTGTGATAAATATGTGAATGGATGCGGGATTAATCCTGCAGCTTGCATGAAATCTGTTTATTTTCGACGGAAGTCAGGGACCAGAACGTGAAACTGAAATCCTTCTAGAAATTTTTGGCACAGATGGATAAGGCACACAAAAGTACAGAGGTACCTCAGTACTCGAACTTAATCCGTTCCGAGCGCGTGTTCGAATCCTAAAACGTTTGAGTTCTGATCGGAATTTCCCCATAGTAAATAATGGAAAACCAATTAATTCGTTCCCGGCCCCAAAAAATTACACCGCGGTATGTTTTTTTTTAGCATTTAAATGAACAGGATAAAACAAGAAGAGCACATACTAAACACATCTAAGCACATTTATCAAAACAGTCATTTGTAAAGTAAGAAAATAAATGTATTCAATGTGTGTCATGTAAACCGCCCTCGCTCCAGCGGCGTTTCATTCCAGAGGATTCATTCCAGAGAATTCATTCCAGGCGTTTCATTCCAGAGGATTCATTCCAGGCGATTCATTCCAGAGGATTCATTCCAGGCGATTCATTGCAGAGGATTCATTCCCGGCGCGGGCGAAATATGTTTTTTCTTCCGGTTCTTCTTGCTTGTTATTCAGTTTATGATTAAACTCTGATTAAAGTCTAAACATCTGACTCCAGCCTGGATTGTGTCAACTCACCGCTCTGACAGGGTAAAGTTAAAAACCCATGACATCTTTTTCATAAACCCAGACACAGCACTACTCCCTTGAGTCATTCTATGTCATGCGGTCCATTGTTTATTTTTTATTATTACTCTGTATTCATAACTTCTTGGTGTGCAATGGTTACCAACATGATCTAAAGTACAGTGCATTACCTGATATTTTCAATAAAAAAAGGCACCATCACCAACAAGCGATGCCATCACAGCGAATGTGAGACTGAAGCGTCACCCTTCGTTTCCACTGAGAGACAGCTGAGTGCCGCGTGGCTCATTTCCCCGCGCGTACAAGTTATCTTAGATTGGAGTTTACGGTTCAACTTCTAGGTCATTTTTTTTAACGATCTGGTTTGTTCGACTTTTAAGAAATTCGAGTTCTAGTGAGTTCGAGTCCTGAGGTACCACTGTAGCTCTAACAACAAGCCTTGAATGAAGAAAAAGAAGGGAAAAAAAGCTATTTCATGCACTCAGCTTGTGAAAAACAATGGCTCAGGAAGTGTGAGCTTCGAGTCCCCAGCAGACCTTGTGGGTTTTACCTGTGTATTGGGGTCACCGTGATGTGGCTTCACGATCACCGTGTAGATGATCCCATCCTCCTCCTTCTCAGTAACAGTGGACTGATCAAGAGACAGAGAAAAAAATGAATAAACAACAATGCTAACAACGGCACGACCAATTATTTCAGACTGCCGTGAACTGTGGTCCGTTCAAAACGTTCTCCCAAGCTGGAAAACACAGGCTAACCCAGCGGAGAGATTAAAGTCCCCACTGAACCTGTAACCTTAACCCAGCAGAAATAATCTATCTACAGAAACAACTGTTAGATATTATTTCAAGCACACCAGGAACCATGCTTATAAGGATGAACATGAATTTAGAAACACTTACACGTTCTCTTTCCTCCTCGAGTTGCCTACTACTGTGGCAACCGCTAAAACCAGCTTTGCTAGTCAACTCAACTCAGCTAGCTAGCTAAATTCATGCTAAGCGTAAATCAGCTCCCATGAGTCACAGATTTCAGTGTCAGAGTCTGAATTTTCATCGTTCTTTTAATGTAATTTACTCAAGAGCAAAGAAAACCTGTCGAAATATCATGCAATCATCGAAAACTTTGTTCCTTACCCTTGCTAAGTACTAGCTAAGTTTGCAACCTAGCAAAAGGATCACGGAGGCCAAGTATTACAAAAGTAATACTGAGGATGTCCCTATGACATCTGTAATGTGTGAATAAATTTGACACCAATATATGTAACCGAAATAAATACCCAAGAGGACATTTAATCATGTTTTGTTTTTTTTTATTTAAAAACGCTAATAAGGAGCTATATTGTGAGATCATGGCTGACGGAGCATGTCGAGATCATCGGATCAGATGCTTGGTGCCTTGTCCTATATTTTCTGATGCAACGGTGCTATATGTGTCACTGTTAGTCATCACAAGTTTTAAAGAAAAAGACTTTGAGCTACTAAACCGTCGTAAGAACAGTCACTTGTGTAAAGAACGTCCTTTTAAAGAGAGAAACGTGGGCTCACCAGGTTGAGTGGACAGTACCAAGTGGTTTTCATGGGGGAGGCCTCGACCTGAGGAGCACAGCAGAGACGGGATTGGGATTAAAAGCTTTTTGTGTTATATCCATGCAGCATGCATCCATACACTAATACAAAGCTCAGTAGTGCCCCCTGCAAATCACAGGTTTATACAGGGGGTCCCAAAAAACCGTGCTCGCTCTTCGACTGGCCATTATTACTCACATCATTTTCTTTTGTTTAGGGGATAGGTGGGATGTTTAGAAATACGACTACGTTTTGGAGAAACAAAGAATTCCCTGTGCATTCTCCAGACCTCACGCCAGTGGAATTTTTTTTTTTGGGTGGGGAGGATACCTTAAAGATAAGGTTTACACCGCAAAACCAGCAACAGTCGACGAGCTGAAAGAGGAAATTGAAAGACGGTGTCTCGCAATTCGAAATGAGACGATTCGTAACGTTCTCGAATCCACTGCTGTGCCTGGAAAATATTGGTCATCAGTTTGACCACCACACAGACTAGACTAGGGGGAAGGAGACTAAACTTTTCTTTCGTTTCATTTAATTTTCTTTCATTTAAAGCATTACAGGGTGGCACGGTGGCTAAGTGGTTAGCACGGTTGCCTCACAGCAAGATGGTCCTGGGTTCGATCCCCGGGGTCGACCAGGGCACCTTTCTGTGTGGAGTTTGCATGTTCTCCCCGTGTCTGTGTGGGTTTCCTCTGGGTACTCCAGTTTCCTCCCACAGTCCAAAGACATACACAGAGGGAATTAGGCTAATTGGCTACTCTAAATTACCCGTAGGTGTGAATGTGAATGCTTGTCTGTCCCTGCACTGGATTGGTGACTTGCCCAGGGTGTAACCCCGCCTCTCTCTCGCCCAAAGTCAGCTGGGATTGGCTCCAGCTTCCCCCCGGGACAGGATTAAGCGCCAGGAGATGAATACAGATGAAAGATGAATAAATCATTACACTTCTATGTATCCGTGTCAATAAACACGACATTTAAAGTGTGAGTAGATATTTTTGGGACATCCTGAAATAGAGTGCTCGTTCGTACGTTTCTTTAACAATTTATAGAAGGGGTCTCCAGCATCAGAGCTTTGTAAAAGTCAGAGGTGAAGCTGTGATTTAAATTTTTCCAACATATTCGGGCGTGGTTGTTTTTTTTTTTTTTTTTGTCTTATTTGAATTCAAGAGAAAGAAAAAAAAAGAAAGGTTGTTGAGAGTGCGATTGCTTACAGCTGCTTGTTTTATTATTGCAACTTGTTTTATTAACTATAAATGGCTAAAAAGTGCGAGGCGTCATTCTGTAACCCTGGAAAACCCTTATCATAATAGGAAAAATATTTCCATTGGTTAAAATGATGATATAGACTCAGTGAACCCAAAAACAGGTGTTTTTTTTTTTTATTAACCCTTTCCTATGTCATACTACGAATGGTCCTTATGAGACGTCCTGTGATGTCCCCTAAAGTCCACCAACCAATAAGTGGCTTGAATATAAGGGTGAAACAAAAGTTATGGTTAAATATGACCCCAGGGGTGCTCTGGGGTTAAAGTAATTCCACTTCGTCACAGATTGTTCTATTGTAACAGCACCACACGGAGGATTATTCCCGAAATATACTTCCAGATAATTATGCACCCATCGCAAGTTTCACTTTATGTTTCACATGCAAGCGATCCTCTTTATTATGCTTCTTTGTAAATCAGTAAATCAGGGCAAATCAAAGAAGTGTGAAACTTCACTTCACTAGGCATTTGAAAATCCCTTTGCTGCACAACAGCTGGGCAGTTAATCTCAGACTTTTTAACCGCAGCACAAATCTCACAAGGCTCTGACTACAACCTAAAGCACACTACATTCACAGAGCGACAAAGCACCGCTTTCATTCAAACAATTCCGTCTTTCTCTCTCGGGCGAGTGCGAACAATGGAAAACCGTACGGCGTTTAACATGAAGTGTGTCATCGTATGGAAAAAAATGTAAATGTGTCGACTGAACGGTTTTGCATTTTGCCTGCAGAAACTGAAAAACAAAAAAAAAAAGAAATTGGAAAAAAAAGTACTGAACTATAGAAACGTGGTCATGTATTATTCTCATGGTTATATCGAAACGCTCCGGGCTCTGGACAGGATTTTCCACCATGAAGTATTCATGAGACACAAAGCATGATATCACTTGGCGCACACACACACACACACACACACACACACACACATTTTGAGTACAGCATTTGCATACAGCACCATGAAATAAAACTTCTATAATAATAAATTCTTTAAAAAAAATAGTGCTTCACTTAAAATATCTCCTCCAGAGACCCAAACTCGAATATTGTGCGCCGTGTCCTTTCTCCTGACTGTTTCTGCTTTTTAGTAACTGAAAACTGTTGAACTTGATCGTTGTCTCCAAACAGGAAGAAGTTTGGCAAAAGAGTAACACCCAATGGTCCTCATATGAGGATCTTACACAGAAATCCACACAGTGTAGTTGGGGGATAATGTGATGACCTTGTATGAGGACTTTGGGGTCTCAGGAGGATATAAACCCTTTAAATGCTATCTGCTTGTCCTTCTGAGGGAACCTATCCTGGGTCTGTGTAGAATCCTACAACAAGATGTTTTCCTGTTGGAATAATTTCCAGGAAGAACCCTTTTTCAAAGCTAAGAACCCTTGTTTATCAAACGAACCTTTACATAAACCCTAAAGAACCATGTTTTTATCTAAGAGCGGATTTTTTTTTCCTGTATCACAAAACGTTCCAAGTAGAACCCTTTTTGGGAAGCTAAGAACCCTTGATTATCCAACGAATACTTGACTTTCCCCAAGGGGATGAATAAGGTATCTATCTATCATAACCCTTAAAGAACCTGATTTCTAAAAGGATCTTTATTGGAGCTAAATATTAAAGGATTCCAAGTAGAACCATTTTTCCCGTTTTTTTGTTTGTTTGTTTGGATGAACCCCTACAGAACATCTGAAGAACTCATTTTTTCCCCTAAGAGTACATGTATTAAATGAGTATGTACGCAGTACAAACTTCAAATTATTACTCATTATTTTCGTCTTACTACCTACAGCCTGACAGGCACTCAAAATTCAGCTCTTGGTTCTTGGGTTCTTCAGGGGTTCTTTCAAAGTTCATTGAGGTCTGGCTTCCTCACTTGGAGCTCTTTCTGACAGGGAAACACTGGTGTAGGGTTCAATTCTACTGGTGCAGGCTTCTAAGTTGTTTAAGCATCTGGGAGAACTTCCACGGTTCTTCTCCACAGCTGGTTTCTCATTTTGCATCTGAGTTTAGAGGTCCGTCCCCACAGCCTCAATGATTCTTAACATTTGTTGTTTTATCTGAACACCTCATCCTACCGGCTTTTCCCTTCAGGGGTCGCCACAGCGAATCATCTGTATCCATCTAACTCTATTCTCTGCATCCTCTTTTGTCACACCAACTAACTTCATGTCCTCTTTCATTACATCCATCATAGTCCCAACATTCAAAGTCCCTACTCTCAATCCTACACTTTTGCCTTTCCTCTTCTCCCTCCGCCTACGCACGCATTCCTCCTCTTCTTCTTCAACCAACAGTAGCCCAATTTCCACCGGCACCCTATAGGTCGACAGCACCAGTGGAGGTCGTTGTTAACCCGGGCCTCGTCCGATCTGGTATAGTAGTCACAGAAATGATTCGCATAATTTTTCTGGCATAGTTTTACATCAGATGCCCTTCCTGCCACAAACCCTCTGCATTTATCCGGGCTTGGGACCGGCCCAAAAAGACACTGGTTTGTGTGCCCCTGGGGCCTAAGACCTCTATGACAGGTCATTTTGGACATTTTTAATAGTGTAAAATATATATAATATATTAAAAGTGCTGCTAAGTGTGTTTGGAATAAAATCATTAAACGTCCCATAATATATTTATCGTCCTGTCAATCAGGTCAACGTCCAAAGTGCAGCTTAAGTTATATCACTATAATGAGAATCTCTAGTAACTTGTATGCCCTAGTATATTACAGTACAGTGTAGTATAATATTACTTAATCTAATACCTCATGCTTTTCACACAGCCTTCAAAGAAAGGTCAAAGATCTTATCTGTGTATGATTTCACATGCAAAGAAAAAAGATCACTGATCCTAAAACTGCACCAGCTGCTTGACATGCACCATAAGGTTCTAGCCCCCAGCTGCAGCTCAGTTCTTACAGACACAAAAACGGGAACGCTAACTTACTCAACAAGCCCAGACGGGTGAAGATCTGCCAACTTCCTGGAAATCCGGTGCTGCCTGTGACAAAAACAACACTGCCGCCTCCTGAGCCTTGCATCAGCTGAATAAACCTCACTTGTTCTTTTTATCTTGACTTTTCTCTCTACTGGGAGTTCTTTGTCTCTTTTCTTCTTTCATGGACACACACACACACACACACACACACACACACACACACACACAGGCTACAACGTGGAACTGCACAGACACACCTGAGCTTGTAGCTAAGACAACCCGCTAGGTTCACGTCACGAGAGCACGCCCATAATACACACACACACACACACACACAGCCTGCAGCTGCTGAGCTCTCTGGCTCACACACTCTTCGTCTCACACTCCGAAAAACACACACACATAAACAATCTCCTGACTTCAGAGTGGATAAACCTGCCAGACCACAGCAGCCCAGACACAAAAGCCAGATTATGCTTTTGAAGACATTATTTTTCGAGCACCTTTTCCTCGCAGGAATGTCCTTGGTGAACCACTGACGCAAGGCGCGTGCGCCAAACATTATTGTTCTCCTTTTAAAGTCAATTCTGTGATCATTTACAAACCGAAAGCGTCACCTCTGGCTTATATGATATAAAAGAAAAGCCGGCTAAGCGGCGTATATTGACACAGCAGTCGTCTCTGTGTGGCTTTAATTTGCATGGAAGCCACCTCTCTGTAAACTTGGTGTTGATACCACTTCTGTAGGGTCACGCTGATGTGAAAACCTCAGGTACAGCTGTGCAATTAATTTTGTAAATTCATCAAGTAAGTAACCTTTTAAACACTCACTCTTCTTTCTACACACCTGCCCTATTATCGCGTCCCCGTAGTTACTGAGTAACAGGCTAAGATTTTAAAACGTTAGCCGGGTAAAGAAGAAAACAGGAAGTACGGGATTATTTCAAGTGATTTATTCCTCTAATATCGCTGCAATCTGCCAAAGACCATTACTGTTTTATTGCGCGAACAACACATCATACTTTTCTTTGCTTATTGTTACATTTAACACTGCGGAACGTCGGTGTAAAACAAGTTAGTTCCTGTTCTCACTTACGTTATAGCAGCTATAAACAGTCGTACGTTCACCAGCATCTTTTTTTCGTCCTCTCCTGAAAATTTGTTTTGACTCCTCTGTCCTAAAGACTTTACCATGGTGGGAAATATAAATGTTATAGCTTTGTACTTATCTCTTTAAGTAAAACGTTTCCAAAGGTGTTTAAAACACTCAAATAATACGGAACCATGAAGCAGTCTGATTTAAATTTTTAAATAACAATAGGATTAAAATGTAAAATATTCATATGTATATATGTTTATGAAAATAGTGTTAGGCAAATATGTTGTTAGCAAAATAGCTGAAATAAACTGTGATGTATTTGTGATGATCATTTTAAGCCTTTCCATGCAGCCCCATTAGCAGGAAAAATGACACCCCGCAAAACATTACGACTCCTAGCAAAAAACAATTCACGGTTCTTGTGAAATTTAAAGGTTCTAGATTCCAGTGAGGGTTCTACTTCCAACTCCCTCTGACAGGAAAATGTAATACTGGACATAGAACATAACTAGCTAATGATTTGGCTAGCTAGCATGTGGCCTTAATGATAGCTAATGACTGAGGCTAAAGATTATAGCTAGGTAGCAATTAGCCTTGCCAACAAGTCTTTATAGGTCTTTTATACAAATAAGCAGCACAGTGACAGGGAAAGTGATGCAAATGTGACAGAAATTCCAACATTTCCCTCAAATCTGTTGGTATACTATGACTTTTTTTTTAGGATTTTGAGAGCTCTTGTATACATTTTTCCATTTGAAGCAATGGCAAATGATTAGCAATATAGCTAGCTAGCACTTAGCCAGCAAGGAAAATGTCAGAAATATCAGCATTTCCTTCAAATGTGCTTGTAAAAAAGGATTTTAAGTTACAAAAAATATATTACAGGGTTTCTCAAGTGAACATAGCGGATGCCTGATGCTAACAACAAAGCTAGCTAGCACATAGCCAGCAAAACTTGGTTTTAATTTTTATAAACCTACAAGACACACAATGGCAGAGAAAATGGCATCCATGTGTCAGAAATTCCAACATTTCCCTCAAATCCTCAAATCTGCTTGTAAACTACTACTTGTTTAGGATTTTGAGAGCTCTTTTATACATCTTTCCATTTGAAGCTAGCAAAAGATTAGCAATATAACTAGCTAGCACTTACCCAGTAAGGCATGGTTGTAATTTTTTTTCAAGAAACAGGTGGCATAGTGTCAGTGAAATTAAAAGTCAGAAATATCAACATTTCCTTCAAATGTGCTTGTAAAAAAAAGTA
Organism: Chrysichthys cranchii; assembly: GCA_030068335.1. NCBI lineage: Eukaryota > Metazoa > Chordata > Actinopteri > Siluriformes > Claroteidae > Chrysichthys > Chrysichthys cranchii. Next base: position 378,054 of record JAQMCW010000019.1, read on the forward strand.
CTTTAAGTTCCAAAAAATCTTTTACAGGCTTTTTTCAAGCGAACCTAGCACATGACTGAAGCTAACAACAAAGCTAGCAGGCATATTTTTAATTTTTATAAACCTGTAAGACACACAATGGTGGCGAAAATGGCGCAAATGTGACAGAAATACCAACATTTCCCTGAAATCCTCAAATCTGCTTGTAAACTACTATTTTTTTTTAGGATTTTCAGAGCTCTTTTATACATCTTTCCATTTGAAGCTAGCAAATGATTAGCAATATAGCTAGCTAGCACTTAGCCAGCAAGGCGTGGTTGTAATTTTTTTTCAAGAAACAGGTGGCATAGTGTCAGTGAAAATAAATGTCAGAAATATCATCAGTTCCTTCAAATGTGCTTGTAAAAAAAAAAGGTACTTTAAGTTCCAAAAGATCTTTTACAGGGTTTTTCAAGTGAACCTAGCACATGACTGAAGCTAACAACAAAGCTAGCTGGCATATTTTTAATTTTTATAAACCTGTAAGATGCACAATGGTGGCGAAAATGGCACAGATGTGACAAAAATACCAACATTTCCCTCAAATCTGCTTGTAAACTACTACTTTTTTTTTTTTTTTAGGATTTTCAGAGCTCTTTTATACATCTTTCCATTTGAAGCTAGCAAATGGTTAGCAATATAGCTAACAACAAAGCTAGCAGGCATATTTTTAATTTTTATACACCTGCAAGACGCACGATGGAGGCGCAAATGGCACAGATGTGACAGAAATATCAACATTTTCCTCAAATGTGTTCATAAATTACAAAAAATAATAAGTCAGCGTGCACTGTGACTGCAATTAGCACGGATTTAACACTTAAGCACTTTCTCTTCTGTTAGTTCTCTTATTTCATTCCACCTCACGGGTAGCTGACTTTAGATAACACCATCTAAAGAGTGAATTTGCTTAATTCAGCACTGGAGATTTTACCGTCTATGTACGCTTCTGGATTAAAACCTCAAAGTTGCTTTTTAACCTGCTTATGTATAATAAATGCTGTCACGGTGAGATACACAAGACTAAGGAGAAGTAAAATCGGCCCCAGAGGCCCACTCGGAGGTGTAGGTTTCACTCTGAGGTCTCTCCTTCTAATTGTGGATGAACGTCTGCACCTGCTCTGAGCTCGTGTACATGCTTGGTGGATAATGTACCTTGTGATATTTGAGGAGCTCATATTATTACACGGGTTCATTCCGCTCGTATTGTCAGGTGCTGATTGGGGATATGAAACGACGAATTACAGATAATCTACCGTGACTGAGTAGATTTATTTATTTTTTTTAGGAGTTGGACTTTATTAAATAGGGCTATTATTTACTAGAGTGTGTTTTCAGTGCTCTAATGGTACTTTAAGTGTTTTTTGTTTTTTTCGCCTTTCGTGTGCTTGCTGCTTTCCTGTCCAGATTTTATACGTTTGTTTCGTAGTTTTCCACCTCTTCTTCACACTTAGGACGGTTTATTCTCCCGAGCCAATCAATATCAAATTACCCAGAGTGGCTAGAGAAGAACAAGCATTAGCTGCTATTCATCACAGAGGTTGTGGGTGGATATGCGGAAGACGCCTCAAATGGCATGAACGTTACGACACCAGAGCCTCCGTGACTGAACCTGCAAGAGCTTTTTGCACTCAAAACCAAGGAAGTCAACACCGTTCCCATGTCATGTTGGCCATTCAGGAATTCTGCCTCTCAGGTTTTATGCTAACTTCTGTAGGGAAGCTAGTTTTACACAGGGGGAAGCACTCACAATTAAAATACTCATGACGCGGAGTAGTTTTAAACAAGCTTCTCTTTTAGGACGGGTGTTTTTCCTGTACTCACAGTACATCTGTTTATGGCTCTTCTGAAGTTTCTCCCTACTTTCGTCACCTATTGTGAACTAACTGAAACACTGGGAAACCTTGAATTTCTACTACGTTGAATGGCCTCAATCACTTTGGACACACATTCCCAAATCCTTTCATCCAAATACAATGGTTAAGGAAAAACAAAGCCTATTTTCAACCTAATGTCTGTAAACGCAAGCATCATGAGCACTTGTATCAAACCCCAACAAGCTTAGACATATTTACAGTTTAAGGAAGCAACACTTTTGTATTGATTGAACCTTTAAGATTAATATAAAACCAAGAGTTTAATGGAGCGTGCAGGCCTGAGTGCATTACATATACATTACGGTTAGAATTACTTGAATGAAAAACCACAGGTTCCTGCTGTTTTTTTGTAGGTTGCATATTGACATTGTTTCTTTATGTATTTATTTATTACTTTTGTGCTGGGTTTCACCTTGAAAAGTCCCACAGTGCTGAAACAGCCTGTCTCAGGCTACAGGAAGTGCATAATAAAGTGTGGACAAACACAGGAAACAGGACATGATGTGTCATGGTTCCTATTTTCCCTCCTCCCTCTCTCTCACTCTCTCTCTCGCTCTCTCTCACACACACACACACACACACACACACACCCCACAGTCATGTTCACTACTTTAGCAGCGATCATGTTTTAAACAACATCACAGATGGCTATTTGCAGGTCCTCTCTCCATCTCTCCATGAATCCATTGTCTTTGTCTTGCTTCCTGTTTCTTAAAGTTGCTTCCATCTGTTCTCGTATTGAACTTTTCCCTTGTTTTTCTAGTTCACTTGCTCTGTGAATCTGCGTAATAGTCCCGATCCAGTTTTTTTTTTTGTTTTTTTTTTTGCGATAACGTACTTTAATATTTAATCCCAGATTTGCATTAGGAAAATTGAGTGGCCTCGGTATGAGAAGCGGAGATACAACACGGTGCTATTAGCTTGACATAAAAACATCTCTTGCCGTCAAACTACCGCCGTACCTTTGAATGATTTATATCTTCATGTAACATCAGTTAAGATATTGATCATTGTTAATCCTCAGAAATGGTCACCCGTACCCAACGACGAGTTATTTTATATCCTTAAAAAGAAAACAACCGGGAAGGAAGACCAAACTAGCGTCAAAGGTTTTGTGATAATTATAAAGCCTTAGCGTAAGTTTATAATCTTTGTAGGTAGTTTTATTATTCAGTTCTGCTATGAAACATTAATTAGTCTATGGCATTTATTCTCCTGGATACCTAATAGTATGTATTTCCACATAAAACCAATTAAAAAGCACTAATACAGTATGTAGCCTGCCGTTGCTTGAATATGACCTGCTGTTTTTCGGAGACGTGTCTGGAATAATGACCGCTGCAGGACATTTCTCAAGGACTTCACTTAAAGCAGCCTGTAAGTTATGAGTGTAAGCCCCTGCAATGCACTTTTCCTCTGACATCATTTCATTTTACCAGAATTGCACTTGCCGATGGTGACACACAAGCTGAGGACACACCGTGAGCCAATCTGGGTCATCAGCGGCCTGTTTTTAGCCAAATCGAGGCTCTAGACGTACATAAGAATGACTTGAGGCTTTCTTCTAACTTCCACATTCACCCTGGGGTTTTTATTGAAGCTGAACCATGCTGCAGGATCCAGTTTCAGCATGTTGAATGTTCAAGTCCTGGACCGTGTCATCTGAATACGCCGCTTACAAAAGAGCCACTGTATTACACACCGGACCCCATTGCTTTAGACCCACGAGGCACCGTGTCACGTGACCCGACAGGAGGGAAATGGCCACGGCAATCTCCCCGCGCTGAGTTAGTGTGACTTCTTTTTTTAGGTTGTAGAATCGAAGTGTTAGATGAGCCCTGAGCACTGAGACGTAATGCACCAGACGCCCTGCATCGCAAAGTGAAACTGAGAAACCCTCTTTTGTGATGTGTAGTTAACATTTAAAGCAACTTCAGCCTCTTAAGCTTTCACTTCATTACTTAGTTACTCATCGTAAAGCTTATTATTCAGTAATTACAATGCATTATTTAGTAACTACAGTGATCGCATGGTACAAATCCAGCTGTATTTTGTAGATTTATAGCATTTAATAGACGTCCTTAATCCAGAGTGACGTAATATACAAAAGTAATATCTTCATGCATCGTTTATAAATAGATCTGGGTCTAAGAATACTACACGGCTATAAATCCTCCTAGGAATTCCCATCACAAGGCTTTTTTATTACATTTTTTAAATTAGTGAACAGAAAACACATCAGACCCATAATTGAGAGTGTTTAAGGAGGTTAAAAAAAAAAAATATATATATATATATATATATATATATATATATACACACACACACATACAGTATA
>JAQMCW010000019.1:453408-464724 GCA_030068335.1 Chrysichthys cranchii
TTTATACAAGATAATAGTTAGCCCTGTGTTAGCTTGCTTATGAACAGCCATGCTAGTTTATACAATATAATAGTTAGCCCTGTGTTGGCTAGCTTACTAGCAACCTTGCTGGTTTATACAATATAATAGTTAGCCCTGTGTTAGCTTGCTTAATAACAGCCATGCTAGTTTATACAATATAATAGTTATCCCTGTGTTAGTTAGCTTACTTAGTTACTTACTTACTTAGATAGTTAGTTAGCAAGGTTAGTGTTAGCTAACCTTGCTGGTTAATAGCTACATATAATAGTTAGCTCAACGTTAGCTGACTTTGTTAGTGACTCCGGCTACTCATTTATACAATATAAGAGTTGAGTTAGTGTAAGCTAGCTCGCTAGTCATGTTGCTATTTCATCAAATTAGTTCACTGAATGTTGATTAGCTCATTATTTAACATTAACTAATAATAATACAAACACTGTAATAAAAAATAATTTAAAAAAACATCAGGTGACAGTTGACATCATGCGACATCACATTCTGACCAAGCTATACAGTTTTTTTTTTTCTACAAATTGTATAAGGTTTGAAATGATGATGTTTCTTGTTGATGCCGTTCCTGTTACTTCGGTTGCGATCGTAGGTGCGCAGGTTCTCATGTGTTTTACGAGTCATCCGTTATTCCACGTATGACGTGCCCCACTAAACACGTCGCGAAATCTTCTGAAGAAATGAGACTGAAATCGAATTGATTTACAGTCATGTGACTGTATCCTGAATCCCAAACCTGAATTTCCTGCTCCCTGCTGTGCTGCTCGTTACGCTGATTGACTCTTGGCTCGGGCACATGATCGCGTTCCTCTCAGATAGCTCCACCTAGTTTGGCGTTTCGGTGACTGAAAGGATTTGTAGCGGTTTGTAATCAGGCGGGATTCGGTGCTTGACCTGCTTGTGTTCGCCTCATTTATCACCTCAGCCCTGAAAGAGTGACAAACATGCTCCTTCCCTCACTCTGGACTTGTATAGAGCTGAAACAGGACAGAGGGAGAGGACAGCACACACACACACCACCGCACACACACACCGCCACACGCATCGCTGTTCAGAAACCAGCGCTGCCTTATTTCCCCGCTGTGCGTGCTACGGGAGGCTGCGGTGTGATATATTAGGCACATCTTGCTCTCCGTATCTTCTCCTCTTCCTTGGGAACGATGGGTTCCTCTGTGGGCTGCTCACGGACCCCAAACCTCATGCAGAGCCTTAAATAAACTTCTTTTTCCACCAAAGTCTGGAATCAATGTCCTGTTCTGTCCTCCAGCTGAAAATACGCACTTGGGTTTCATTATTTTACCTCACCATGGCCTCTCTGAGGGAATGTGGTGTGTACTCGGAGTGCTAATGTGATGAGGAAAGCCACACAGTAGCATTAGCTGTAGTATTTGCAGGGACGCACGTCTCACACACACACACACACACACACACACACACACACACACACACACACACACACACACACACAGCCTGCATTATGTTGGGACACAGTGTGCGTGTATAAATGTGCTAGCAGGGCTAAGAATAAAAATAAAAGCAGTATGAATTAAAAGCTTTATGTTTTGGTGTGAAATTGTTTGCTGTCTTAGCCCTGTGTTTTACACACTAGCTAGCGTCAAGTCCCTCATGGTGTTTGTGTCTTGTGGGTGTGGCCTGTCCAACATGTTTTACATTTCAAGGAGAAATAGTAGTAGCTACTACTAGTGTTAGCTGGATATGTATTAGGGAGAATCCAAAAACTAAAAGGTAAAATCCAGTTAAGGGCTTTAACAGGAGTAACTGTGAGAACCTGAACACATCACTTGTCCCCATGTGAGATCGAGCTCCTGGATTCCTGCAGAGAAGAAGTTTTTCATGGTGCAGCAAGCCTGTTTTGGACAGCGTTCCTCTTCTTTTACTGCGAATTGCAGGTTGAAGTTCATTTCGCAGCAATTTACAGGAATTTCCACTGTTCAGTGTTTGTCCATGCGCTTGGATGGAAATGCACCAGAATAGGAACCTTCATGATCCAAAAGAACATTAACAGGATTTTCTTGAGGGAGGACTGACTTTGGAATTTCTTCTCCGTTGGAGAAGACAAATGTCTCCACTCCATGCTTCGTCTTTCGCTTTAAACAATTTAAAAATTGCCTCTATCTATCTATCTGTACCGGTGTGTGTGTGTGTGTGTGTGTGTGTGTGTGTGTATATATATATATATATATATATAATTATTTATTTATATATGCATAAAAGCTGAGATACACCACGTCTTGGTGGTAGTGTGGTGGTACACCATCTTGGCTTAAAAAACGGCTGTAGATGAACACTGTTGAAGTGTGTAGACATTTTTTGTTCCCTCCTGTGTGTGTGTTTGTGTGTGTGTGTGTGTGTGTGTGTATATATATAGATAGATATAAACATAGATAGATATAGATATCGATAGATATATAGATAGATAGGTAGCTCAGGGGGGTTCAGATGCTGCACTACTTATCGGAAGGTCGGGAGTTCAAATCCGAACATCCAAGCAACTGCGCAGTTGTACAAATACGATAAAATGTAAGTTGCTCTGGATAAAGGTGTCTGCCAAATGACAGTACAGTAATGTAATGCAGTGTTTCCCAACCTTTTTTCAGCCACGGCACAATTTTTGCTTTGAAAAATACGACGGCACAACGGGGGGGTATAACACATCCGGGTACTGCCTAGGGAATCTTGGGAAATTGAGTGCGTGCATAATCGTTGTGCGCTCTCGGTGTTGCGCGGGACGTGGGGGGGATTTTCACGCGGCACACCTGACGACCTCTCGGCACACACACAGGTTGAAAAACACTGATGTAATGTAATGTGTGTGTGTGTGTGTGTGTGTGTGTGTGTGTTTACTATGAAGCCACGAAATACAGCCTGAACTCAGGAGAGCATTGCGAACTTTTGTGTACAATTACGTTAAATAAATAAATAAATAATTCGCACATGGGGGCTGTCTATCAGTTTGTTTGTGAGTGTGTACTAGTTTTATCAGTGACCTTTTTAGCCCTCACATCTAATATCAGGATCGGTCGTTACTGGTGAGTGTATTGTTCACGTCCTGGGTGTTCTTTCTCGCAGGTTCACCCTTTACTGATGCGCGAGCGGCGCTCCGAGTCGCACAGGAACAAGCTGCTGCGACGCACCGTCAGCGTACCTGTAGAGGGACGCCACCATCCTGAGATGGGTGAGTACATGGGCCTTGCCTTTTAAGCGGAACAGGCTGAAGAAATAAAAAATAATAATAATGGTTAAAAAAAAACTTAATCAGGAGAAAACGGTTTCACAACATCAGCCCTTTTGTATGGAACGGGCTGAAATCATCGTCCAGGGAACTGGAAATTTCATTCTTAAATTCTTAATCCATGCCAAATCACATCAATCGCAGGAGATTCTTCAGGGTTTGTTTCTTCTTCGTTAAATGCACATAAAAATACACATCTCACGTTAGGTTTGCCAGGTATTTTCACACCAAAATCAATACACCATCATGAATCATTCACTTCTTATCAGGTGTCTGAAATGAATCGTTGTGTACGAATGCCCCCAGGTTGCCGTTCCAGCCCAGTTTGGCGTAAAATGTGTAAATCTGGCAACCTTAATTTCTCGTACGTATCTCACAACAGAACGGTGAACGCTTTGCTTAAAAGAATTGCTCAAAAAAACGAAGTAAACATAAGAAATTTTTAAAACAACTGCTCGCAGACTGGTTAAAAAACCCAAAAAAAACGGCCAAACTAAACACATCAGAAATGTTTCAGAATGGAGGATTCCTTTAATGCACAAACACAGATTTCACCTGAATTTAGGTTGTTTGGCCCAAAGCGATGTGGACGTGTTCGACGGCTGGAGTTCAGTGGATGATACTACTGCATGTTATGAGAGGGAAGTCTCCGGCTCTGAAGACGTCTTCATTTCTCAGCGCCCTGACATGGTGACCCGTATTGTGATGATGCCTCGACCCAGGTTCACTCTGTTCCGGAGATTTTCCTCTTCGCTCAAACAGACTGCTTATGGGCGGACAACTTTGCGCTCACCTTTTCTTCTGTCCGTCTTCACTGCGTTCACTATTTATTGTTTCTTTTCCAACGAAAAAAAGCACCGGGAGATCACGAGTGGAAATTCTGAAGCCAGCCTAATAGTGCAAAATTTCTGTGCTGGCTGAGTGGGAGGGGCATACTCTCTCATTCTCCTGTCAATCACAGCAGTAGTAGCCAATCCTGGGCGCCTGCAAGCATCATGTATGCAGAAGGATGCGGATAGCGCTTTCCCCCACGCGTGTTATGTTGCCCCGTGACGCAGCGTGAGCAGCAGTTTGAAGACGATCTCAATGTTAACTGGTTTGATATGTCTCAGAAAAAGCGCAAATTGTCCTGAGGCACATGAAATGATCAGTGTGAGGATCTTTATCACTTTCTAAACATCTGGAACATCCTGGAAAGCTCTCCGACTTGTACTTAATATACACACACTTCAGCTTTCTGCTGTACGTCATCGATTCAGACGTCAGGAGCCCGGCGCTTTTTCACACCGCCGAGTCTTTTTAGCTTTCCGGACCTGACCACAATTATTCTGTTACTCGGTGTTTCGCATGATTTATTTAAAAATACGCAGGAAAACCTGCACTGAAGCGGAACATCATCACTACTCAGCTCAAACACACGTAGTGGACAAGTTGGACATTCTCTGCATCTGACATCGTACCCCAGAACGTAAAGCCTTGGAGCTGTGATTTTTTTTTTTCCTCTATAGTACACACACACACACACACACACACACACACACACACACACACTGCATTTCTCACAGATTTACAATCACTTTTCAGGCGTGTAAAAACGCTTGTGTTAATAAATCCCACTCTCTCGTGGCACCGTAGAGCAGTTTCTTCGGGGAAAAAAAACAGAAAAGAAAAGAAATCAATAACACACCCATTGCTCAGTACAGGTAAACTACAGAACTGTGTAATTTATAAATGATGCACATTCCTTTACCAATCTACCGCTCGCTTTCACTGGTCGATTTCAGCTCCATGGCTGCAGTCTAAATAAAAAATAGCATGGTCCACCTAAAGGACTTTGATTTGAGATCTAAAGTGTGGCATGATCTAATGGGGCTCTGACCGCTCCAGCTCTTTGACAGCAGCACGGACGAGTGACCGTAAATTTTGGAGTTTCAGTGCGACGTTACAGCAGCGTAGCCTCAGACAAAATGAAGTCCAGGCCCGAGCAATTTGACTTCTACTCCACAGACGTCTGAAACGTCAACTGATTCCCCTCGGTCCACCGTTTTGTCTATGCGGACCCCACCTGGGGCTTCAAGCGTGTTAATATCTGATTATTATTTGTTCATTTTAGATTCCAGGATATTAATTGTTTAGAGCGACTCGCCATGGGACGAACACCAGAAGCCAAAAGTGTGATTTTCACAGAGTTTGTATTGTGGTCAGTCTGAGGGTGGTGACACTTAGCCAGCGTGTGATTGTACAAAACTTTGGGATTCATCTTGTTCCAGTCAACAGAGTGATTGTACAGTTCAAACGCAAAGGAGAGGAATCACCAGCATCCCGCTCGGGTCCACCCGGGCCCTCAGACAGGGGTCTTCAGACCGTCGAGTGGATTGGGGAAAGAAATAAATCCCCGTTGTAAGGCCGATGATGTTGCAGAGCGACTCCAAGTGAGTCGGAGAACTTCCGTGAGGGATCTCCATCCACTTGGGTACGGTGGCGGAGCAGCTAGAGGGAAGTTTCTAGAAATAAAGTTTTCAAAAATGATGGTGTCTGGGTACTTTTGAGACGTCTGTGCGCAGACTGCTACCCTGTGAATTTTTGAATAACTGTTTTTTGTTGGTTTTTTTGAGTCATTTCTGGCAGTCGGGATTCATCAACGTAAAGTCGTCCAGAGTAAAGTCCAGCAGCTCGTTTTGAGAGGTTTTTGATGTACCTTAAGGTCATTACTTAAGGTTGCCAGGTTTTGGCAACATTTCCAAGCGAAAACATCTCAAAAACCAAACAGCTGGAAATAATCCAGACAAATCAGGCACTGAAAAAAGGGAGCATTTGTTTTCTTCTGTTTCTCAGCCTCTGCTTGGCAAGCCTGGTCATCATGGTGCACCCGCCTTTCATATATATTGCCATTTCTCTCTTCATAATCCCCCTTTCCCTCTCTCAAACTTTGTAATGTTTATCTTACATAAGAATTCTTTCTGCACATCATTTGCACTTACACCTTGTCGTCGTTTGGGAAATGTATTATGTTTTATTTTAATTATTTGCCGTGAAATAAGATCTTGGGGAAAACAGATTCTTTTTAAAGTAACCCAAAACCTGGATCTCATCATTAACTGTCCTGTCCGCTGTTCCCCCTTTGGGCATGGGGCAGCGGGATCTGTGCCCCATGGGGAAAAAGTGTTAAATGTGCTCTATTAGTACTTTTTCAGTTTCTATTTTTGACAACTAGGTGCAATAATATTTCTACTACTATGTGGATATACCTGAAATGTCATAACATTTCTCATAAAAAGATAAATCAAACATAAACTTATTCCACCGCTTTCTGGGCATTTTTACTCATGTTAAAGACATAAGTGAGGAAGCAGAAAATCGAGAAAATGTAACTGACATGTTAAACCTGAACAATTCTACAGAATAAAAAAAGCAAAATAATCTTTACAGGTAAAATAAATAGAAATCAGCCACTTTGTTATTGACCATTATGTATTTATATTTAGTTATTCATCTATTTATTCATATCTAGCGCAGTATTAGTGGCTTCACGAAGACAAAAAAGGGGAGGCAGAAAATGGAAAGGAAAAAGCTTTGTTAGTGTAAAAATTCGAAAAAATTATAATAATTCTAAAATTATACTCATAATGATAGTAGTTTATTACATTAAATATAAATAGATCGAGGATGTACATGTATAAATATGTATGTCGAACCACTGTGTTGAACCACTTAGCCTAGCTTAGATATCTCAGTCTAGCTTAGCCTAGCTTAGCTTAGCCTACCCAGGAGTTTTTTCCACCGATACACAAGGTAACTCCGTACGAGGTGAGTGATCTGGGCATCGTCCGCGTACTTCCGGGTGTCAGTTGTGTACTTCCAGGTGACGTCTGCATACTTCCGGGCATCGTCTGAGCACCTACGCTGTTATGCTGGCCTGCCAGCAATGCCTGCCCACAAATTTGAAATATTTTCTAAATATTTTACAATTTTTAGCGCATCGCAATAGTCAGCGTAACTTCGAAAAATCACAAGTCGGACCATCGGAACTTGGGGAGCACCTCCCATCTACAGACTACTTGCCTGTTTCTCTCTATTTTCTCTCTCTGTGTTTTTCTTTCTTCTCCTTTTTTTGTTGTTGTCTGGTCTCACATTTGCCTTCCTTCCTTCCTTCCTTCCTTCCTTCCTTCCTTCCTCCCACCCACTCCAGAGGCATTTAGAGGAACTGTAGACTCTAGTAGGTATTTAATAATCCTGTAGATGTTGTTAACTCGTAAATCCTGCCCTTAAAAACAAGGCTTCATGATCTGGGGTTCAAAAAGATACAAACATCAGCTTCCTGTATGAAGTAAATACAAACGCAGTTTCACGGAGTGTTGACGTGACGTGTGGACACGTCCTAGAAGCAGAGATTGGCACCTTTAAGTGCTGATGTTCTTTCTGAAAGGTTCTCCAGGTAAAGACGAGAAGCCGTCTTCATCACCACTTAGACAGAGTGCTCAGGAGCGGACAGTAAAGTCACAGATAAGTGTGTGTGTGTGTGTGTGTGTGTGTGTGTTAGAGCCTGATCCTCGGTGACCTCCGAGATGAGATGTGGTTTCAAACTTGTGAACTGTGAGCGTGACGGACAAGCCGGAGAGCGCTCGTGTCCGTGTGGGGCGCAATCAGCTCGCAGACGAGTGGTATGTCTGTGTGTGAGAAGCAGGCAGCTCAGATTAGTAGCTCTGACCCAACATGGCTATATGCACACCCACACACACACCCACACACGCACACACACACACCGACTCCTGCAGGGCTTTAATCTGTCATGTAGCACCATCAAGATCCTGGCAGCTCTCACCTGCGCCGCTTCATCTTCCTCCACCGTTCGCTCAGACTGAATTTCTGATTCATTACACGAGCAGCACGACGGCTAAAAATGAATTTTCTTCACCGGTTTCATTGTTTACAGACCTTCAGGCTGATTTTCCTTGCCCTTGATGGTGCGTTAAATTTGTCGCAGGTCTTTTTTTGGTGCAAAAATTAGCGATGGCTGACTAACCTTGAGCTCAGACACCGGGTGAAGCAGGAATAAAGCCTTATTCCGCTTAGCTTCTGGCTACACACACTGAAAATCTACACTCATAGGTCGTTTCACACTTCAGGGTTTTTTCCGTGGCTGGGGACTGTTTGCTCTGAGAGTTTGGTGCAGTTGGTAGCGGAGCTACTGTATTTTCGAGCAGAGAACCCATCCCTGGGTCTCTTGAAAATGGCGTTCGTCCGCTCTCAGCGCCAACGTGATGTCATTAATCCCGCTACTTCCTGTTTCGGGTTTCGACAAGTTGTTCAGTGGGACAGGTGTTACACGTGCAGTATTTACGCACCGTATCGCTGCCCCAGTGCTACTGAGGGGTTCTGTATGCTTTTATGCCTTAAAGGTGCAATCAGGGATTTTAAACGAAGCAAGGAATTGTTTCGTGTGAAAGCAAAGCCTGCAATTATCTGCCAAAACCAGTCTAGAATCAGTCCTGGGTCTGGGAAAAAAAAAAGGTTCTTAACTCAAAAAAACAAGGGGTTCTACTGAGGAACCCTTTGTGGTGGAAACTTTAGTTGTGTCTTAAGATAACGCCCCTCCCAGTGGGACGACGGAGAGACAACTCAAGGGGCGTGTCATATGCGTGTGATGTTGGGCTGCTGGGCGGAGCTTACGTCGACACAGCAGAAGTTTCATGACCCGGATGCAGATTTGTTCATAAATATACAGATGTTGAATCTGCACAAGTTCTTTTTTTTTTCTTTTAATAAAAGTTATTATTTTTGATGGACGGGTGGATGGATGGATGAATGGATGGATAACAATTGTCGTATTGCATTGTAAAGAAGAATGCTGGGGGGAAAAAATGAAATCCAGCAAGAATGAATTCATAGTCGACATTGAATCAAATTCGAGTTGAATCATTTAAAAGAGTCAAATGATTCACGCAGATACTGCAAAGGCAGTAAGTCAAGAGACTTAACTGATTAATTCAATTAAATTAAATGCGTTCCTTATTTTAAGCTGCATTTCACAGGTGTGGAACATCCAGGGACATGGCCTGCTACACACAGCTAATCTGTCTCAGCGTCTGTCGCAGAGGCGTGAGAGACACCAGTGTCGAGCTTCAGCCTGACGACTCTTCCGTTCCCATCTTCCGGTCCACGTCATCACGGAGAGGATGTACCGCCGCGCTGCATGGAAATTTTCAACTCCAGGAGCCCAACTGCATCCCGCACAATGACCTGACTGAGACTCGCGAACACCAGCGCAACACCAAGACCAGCCTCGAAAACACACAAGGCGACCAACAGCAAACCTGCACTCCCTGGGTTACTACATGAGACAGCTATTACACGCCCAATAATCGGCAGGAGGGCATGAAAATATTGGTACAAGGATTTTTTTTATACCTTTATGCGGAAAAGGTGCGGTCAGCGATTTTGCGAGAAGTTTACTGAAGCTAGGAAGAGATCATATCAGCATTAGAAACTGGTAAAAATAACATCTAATGAAACCTGGTGACTCCACGATGACTCCAGGACGTCTCAAGGGACTCATCTATTGTGGGCGTGGCCTGTCTTGCATTTTGTTTTCCATGCCAAAGCGGAATATCCAAAAAATGCACACCTACAGCCCACTACACTATTAGCCTAGCAAAGCAAGTTAACTTTAGCCTGCTACAGGAGACAGACGCTCACCAGAGGCACCGACGATCCCTGCTACTTCCTTTCCAAGCTTTATTTTCTTCATAATCTTCACGATTTGTTAACAAACACATGTGACGGGATAAGACGAACCTACAGGTCGTTACGTTGGAAACTAACTGCACGTAGGAACTGAAGTTCTGAGCCCAGAAACCGAGGAAGTACCAGTCCGAACCTGATTGGGCCGAGGAATGGTTCGAGCCAGGCTTTTGGATTTTTGTTGCTTTGTCGCGTCATGGCTCATTTGCGTAGGATCGAGTCGATCTCAGTTCAACTGTTGCTCGAGCATGTTCTTTATTATGAAAGCAATGTGGCGCTTGTACGGACGTGCTGTTGGAGGAACGTAATCAAGGCGTTGGAGGTTTTCCGATAAGAGCGGCGCACAGAGAGGGGTTTATTCCATACTTAGAGCGCTGTGATGTCTGTAATGATAATGATCGAACGACATGTCCGTGGTTCACACTGATCTGGGTCACATGTCCCTGCGGTGGATCGTGTGCTTTCGGATCGGAGAGTGAGCGTTCTCACATGTACTCACTCAGCTTCACGGTTTTACCCCCTGCTTTCTGGCAGCAGGTTTGTCCAGGTGGTAGTATCCATGCTTGATGTGCGCCCTCGATTTGCCACGGCGTCTGGACTCGGGCTGACAGGAAGCTTTCTGGAAGTTTTTTGTGCTCTTGTGATCCTTCCCCCTCCTGTTATGAATATATTTTTCTTACATGCCGCTTTTGATGGCCTACATGGGGTTTTTTTTTTCCCTTCGTTGTTGAATCTCACCTTCAGAAAATCATTCATTACAGATTGTGTATCCATAGTGACGGCACATCTCGCCAAAAATAGCCTAAAGGACCTGCAGTACGTATCCGTTATGCGCAAACGGACCCGAGTCAGATCATTTCAAATCCGTCCACGTACGGAAGCCAGTTTTAATGAAGCGTGTGCTCGAATTCGTCGGATTTTTTAATGGAATTAGCAGAGCTCTCAACATACCTGATTCATCTTGTTATCAGAATTAGGAATTCCTCCAGGAGCTGAGTCAGCGGGGGGTGAGGGGGTGCACAAGCTGTGCAATCAAACGACAGCCAGTCGATCGCTGACATAGCACCACCAACAACTAAAAAATAAAAACCCCTAACATTCTAGCTAACTTTTATTCATCTTCCATCACTTAATCCTGTTGTAGTGATTTTAACGCGCGTTCCCTTTGCGGTGGAGACGTAGTCGCTGGCGTAGGTGGATGGTGGCGCTTCTCACGTTTTGCAATTCTTTCTTTCTTTATTTCAACTGTTATACGCTTAGGCTTCTTACTCTCACTACCATTTCCACTTTCT
>JAQMCW010000019.1:513635-518784 GCA_030068335.1 Chrysichthys cranchii
TAAACTCCTGTATTTCAGTGACAATTGGATTTAGCGTAGGTGTTACATAACTGGCTGGCTCACCACGTTTACAGGATCAGGCCCCAACTTTCCTGTCCATCCGAGCAGGCGATAATCTTGGATAAGAGTACAGGGGGTCCTCGGGTTACAACGCAGTTCCGTTCCTACAACAGTGATGTCACCAGAATCTTGGTGTAAGTCGAGACACACTCTAGCCTAAGTCACGTCCCAATCCTAACACAGGTGTAAAATCATCATCTAGAACATAAAAACACAACTAAGCCACAGGAAAGGTCAAAGGACATAAATATACTGTCCTAGTCAGGCTTGTGGGGTTTAGGTGGGCACACGTGCAGGCAGGAGACCGCTCTAATGTCGACAAAACGGGTTTATTATAATCCAAGGCTGAGGTACATAAACAGGAGGCAAAATCAGGGTGAGGAACATAAACAGGTCAGGCGAGCGGCAAACAGACGAACAAAGGAGATCCAGAAATCGGAGACAAAAACAAGGCACAAAAGTCAGAACCGACAAACACAAACATGAGAATCAAGTCTTGGCGAGAGTCACAAAAGTAAGCTAATGCTTAGCAAGGAGCGTATGAATAGGTGAGTCTATTTATAGTCTTGTGCGCCGCTAATAAACACGCATGATGCATGACGTGGCGTCTGAGAGGAAAACCCGGAAGAGCGCATCTTCCTAGCGTCGTGCGGAGTGGATTCATGACTGTACTGTACACTGTAGGAAAAGAAACACTGACATCCGATACCCTTTTCTGATCTCTTTACAATGTCGAATTTCACTTCCATTGTGATGGCTTTCCTTTTCGTCGAAGCGCTACCAGCTGAAGACTCGGACTTTCATTTAGGAGCCATGATAAGGGCCGAAAAGTCGGCAAACAAAGCAACACAAACGGAACACGTTTTAGGCTTTTTTTAGTCAACTTCGCCAACTTCCTCACTCATACACCGCGTTATGGCGTATTCTTCCGCCGAGCACAACCAAACTAGCTCGTCTGTAAGTACGCCGCTAACGGCATAAACTCGAAACGTCGTATGTCGAGGACCTCCTGTAGTTTTAATGTAAAAAGTTGTGGAGTTAGACTAACATAAAGAGTGTTTGGTGGTGGGAATAACTGGCTGGGTCGCCAGATTTACATTATAAGGAGCATAATTTCGATCCTCGTCAAGAGAGTTCATAAAAGTCATAAAAGCGTGGGGTTTAAGTAAATATTTCACCAAGAGGTGATTGATACCCAGTGATGTATCTGAAGGACAATTTGATTTAATGCAGATTTGACATTTTAAGTGTGTGGACACAGAGTTAAAAAAAATTACTGGCTGGCTCGCCTATGTTTGTGGCCATCCGCATGGGTGATAACCTGGCAAATTATGGCGCCATAAAAGGGGGCGGAGTTTGAATAAATCTATTTGTGCTTCTAATTCACTCTAAACCGACGTCATTTTAACAACATGTAAAATTCTACACGGTTACTATACGCCAGTGAGTTGACTTCCTGTTTATAAGCGTCCTAGCCAATCCTAGCACTCCCTCGCGGTCACCTGACCGGTCTGCCTGACAAGCGGAAGTGGCCTACGCTGCGTTTTCACTGTGTGTTCACTTGCCGATGAAATTCATACTGTACTTTATTTCGATTTAATATTCTTTTATGTTTGAATTAACATTTTAAAAAAACATTTGCGCTGAACCCACGAGAGGTGAACCACGGTATTGCGGGGGACGACTGTATTCCCAGTTGTCCATGTGCCTTTATTTTGGTTTTCGGTCCTTCCTCCACCCCGCCCTGTGATTGGCTGGGTACCTGATGGTGCTCACCTGTACTGTCTTCAGCCCTGTGTCCGTCTTTCCTTCTTTATTTAAAAACTTGTACTTATGGATCCTCCTCGTTTTGATCCTGCCGGTAATTCGACCTGATGGACGTCTGAAACGGATGTTTTGCAGGCGCATGATACACCGTGAGTGGAATTACAAAACGTACAAAAATACGCTAGATAGTAAAAACGTAAGCTGACTTTCCACCACTGCCCCCTCGCCCCACACACACACACACACACACACACACACACACACATGCAATCACAGGGCATGTGCTATGATTCAGGGTGGGTAAAGGTTTCATTACCACGCCGTCATCTACTTCACCAGTGCTCTCTGAACTAGATGATGGGAATTTCTGGGAAATCTCCGTATCCGTCTCAATCCTGCCCGGACCGGGTCGATGATGTGTGTACTGTATTGCGTGCATGCATGTGTGTGCGAGTGGATGTTCTTGGTGTGCGTTGGTGTTTCGTACAGCCTGTGCATCTGTTGTTCGGTGGTTGGAGCGACGCCGTGTTGGTGGAAGTGCTGTGCCGTTGCTTTGCTTCGAATTGAAGAGGAAATGGGAGTTTTCCATATTGTGGGAATGCGTAAAAAAAAATAGGGTAAAAATGTGGGTTTGGGTTTTGTTTTTTTGGGTTTTTTTTTATGTTTGTAAAAATTGCTTTAAGGTCTATAAGCCATGACTTTCTGTTAATATCTCATGACTATATGCAGAGATTTTGCTTCTGACTAACAGAGAGCTCCAGATCACCACAGGAGATGTCATCTGTGGACTCTTCAGCCACAATTTGTCCAAAGTTAATGACCCTTGTATGAGCTGTAATTAGGATCCCAGGGGATGACTAATCGAACCCTGACAGAGATGCATCCTTCACTCCTGTTGTCCTCATCAACCAGCGTCTCCTTGTCGTTAGTGTCCCCGCGTAGCTTCAGCGCACTGGCTCATGTGTCGTTTCCTCGATTGCTTCCGTTCTCCAGTATCATGTCAAAGGTTCTGATTGAGAAGAGAAAACAAATTGTTCATTCTTTGACGAAAAAAAAATTCAAAAAATCACAATAAAAACCCATTGCCACTTAGAAATGATAAATGACACCCACGCCGCACTTTATTTCAGACTGGGTTATGTTAGCAAGACTTACTTCTTGCTAATGTAATAGTCTGAAATCAAGCATCATTTTTTAAATGTATTTATTTGAAAAAAAAAAAAAAAAGCAAAAAACCTCATTCCTAAAGTCGTGCCATGGCGTGAAGTTGTCCAGATCATATCACAGAATTTCAACAAGTGAGTATACACTTATCTGCAAGCTGGGTATCACGTGCACGCTCGCTGAAACAAGGTAAACGCTCAACGTATCGTTCCTCATCCTGCCATAAACATGACTAAGCGTGCGAACCATTTCCTCCACCGTGCAGTCGAGAATTTATTCATGCTTAGGACATGTTTATCTCCTGTAATAAGCACATTGATGACCTGTGATGACCTGCCGTGTTGTTGATATTTATCAGTCGTTTCCTCCCGTTCCTGCGATAATCCAGACTTCAGGGACATTTGGTTTAGATTTTAAATGACCCCCAAGTCTGGGCTTCACCTGTGTCGGTAAGGATAGCGGAAAAGGCCAAAAAACTTTTTAACACTTAAAAGGAACATGATTAGGTTTGTATGATGAAAGGATTGAAGTCTCTGGACCCAACAGGACTGAACATGATATACGTACATTGTCTTGAGGCTCAGGGACATTCGCTCCGATGATCATCCTACTAGACTCGTCAACCGTACACCATCGGTTTTCTCCTCGATCGGTTTATGCAGTATAACGTCCGCCATGTGGACGTTAGAGGACCGGTTTGTAACAGGATTATATTGAGTGGCTTCGCTAAACCTGAGTGCGAGGGGAAAAAAATAAAATGCAGGATTTCTAAAATACTGTAAGTGGATTAATTACCATTTTTATTTTTCAACCAATATTCTTCGTGAAAATTTCATTTCTATGAAATTTAAAAACAACACTTTCCTCACGGGGTAATGAAAGTTTCAGCCCGACGTTTTAATGACTTCCCATGCTAATTATATGCACACTTTTTGTTTCAAGTAAAAAAGAATTTTTTTAAATGCCCGCGCCGAGACTTGAACTCTATAAATGAATAAGGAACATTTCTTTATAAATTTCTATATGGTGAAAGTTATATTTAAATTACGTAATACATAACTAAATGTCCGTTATCTCCGCAACCGGACATGATAGCAAAAAATTTTTGCTAAAAAATTAGAAAATTTGAATTTTTCCAATTTTTTTTTCCAATTTTTTTTTTTTTTCCCTTTAAAATGCATTGTCATCGGAGTAGAACATGTCTACCAAGATTCAAGTCGATAGGTTAACAGGAAGTGGGTTAAAAATTGATTACAAAATTTGTACCAGACAAATAGACAGAAACAGTGAGTTGAGTAAAGTCACAGAGATCAGTATAAACAACATTATGAACATCATTATCATATGAGAACATGAAATAATACTGTATATAAGAAGCATGTTGCGTATAAATATAAATGAATTAACCGTAAAGCATCTTGATAAAAGAATAAAAGAAGCGTATAAATGATTAAACAGTAAAACATTGACATGTAAGAAGTAAAGATCCACTGAGTCCTACTGCAGTGCTTTCGGATAAACTACACTGGGTTTTTAAAATATAAAATAATAGTACATACCTGATTGATTTACTGGCACGACGCAATAGAACTGATAAAAACCGCTAATAGTTTATCTGAAAATGGACCTAAAACAATAAATAGGTTAAAACACGTGTTTCGACAAATCTTTTTACAGACAATTGACACATACATAGTAGTACATATAATAACATATCACGGATACATACACATTTATTAAAATATCAAAGTTTCCTTAAATAGTTACGTACCAAATAGGTGTAATTTTCTTTTCAAGATCAGTAAAATAACTCTCACACAAATGATAACGAGTCGTAAAGACGATATAAAAACGGCGTCCACAAACGAAGTGATTCGTTCCCGGTCCCGACACCGTTTTCATGTAAAACGTAAGCGCCAGTGACGCGGTTTCCGGTCATACGCACGTAGTGTATTATAATATGTTCTGTGGTCAGACGTCATTTCTGTTTCAAACGTGAAAAGAATTTTATATACAGTGAACCCCCGCCTGAAATCCGCGAAGTAGTGCCGTCACATTTATTTTATTATTTATATATATTCTAAGGCTTTATAAACCCTTCCCACTCTCTTATTAACCTTTCCCACACTCTTATAAACACGTCCTATGCTCTTAAACA
>JAQMCW010000019.1:535039-547186 GCA_030068335.1 Chrysichthys cranchii
GATTAATAAGGTGTTCTGAGTACATAAAAAGATTAGCTTTTAAATTCTAAAAAAAAAAAAAAAAATCAGACATTAAGTATTATTTCGCATTTTTGTTTTATTTATTTATTTATTTGTTTATTTATTTTTGCATTTCACTCATCTTTATGTTCTAAAGGAATAAAATAAGGCTCATCGATTGTTAATAATCGTTAATCTTTTGTCTCATTTTGCCTGACAGGAATGCCTTTTAATCAGCTAGGTACTCTGGCTGGAAGTAAATTTTATAACGTAGAAGCTACCTACTACTACCTGCGCTGGTAAGTTGACCCATTTTCATTGCATTTTATCTTCCAAGTGCAATTTCCTGTCCTGCCTCTGGAGGGCAGTGCATCCATTACATACAGCTGGAGTTAAATAGACACACTGTACGTTCTGTGGAATAGGTTCTTATTGACGGTAAAGTGGTACGATATGAATATTAGGAATGTTCGGCTGATGGGTGTATGCTGTAAGTGTAGTGAGATGTGTGAGACGGAAACCTGCTTTTCCTGTCCGCCAGCATTCAGTCCGACACGCCCTTCGAGGGAGCCTACGGGAACCTGAAGCGTCTGTTCGACAAAGCGGCCAAGATGTACCATCAGGTGAAGAAACAAGAGATGAAGAAGCTCTCACCATCACGCCAGAGGTCAGCCTTCACGCTTGACCCACGAAGAGAAAGTAGATCTCGTATATCTGAGCAGAAATCTGACGTTGTGAAAAGTTTAAAAGGAGTAACATCTGACTTGTTGCTCGGACAGCTTTATTTGCTCACTAGCTGATTACCAGGTGGCTTCGGTCACTGAGTGCAAGGGAGGAAAAAATAAAAGGCAGTATTTATAAAATAAGTATGTTAATTATTTGTATTTTTCAACAACAAAAAGAGTATTTACAATAACATAGAAATCAATATAAACAATATTATTAACATTATAATATGAGAATATGAAGTAATGTATAAGAAGCACATTGCGTATAAATATAAATTATTAAACAGTAAAACATTTTGATAGAAGAATTTGAATCCCAAGGTTTCTTTACATGGGGGGGGGTGTTCAGCAGCTGAAGGAAAGTGTTCATAGAAGAGAAGCCTCTTTCTAAGACTTCTTAATAAATTTATGGGAGACGGCGTTTTCATAGTTAAGTCGGTCGCCAGCGCCCATAAATTCATTAAGAAAGTCTTAGAAAGAGATTTGTTTACATTCGGTGTTGATATTTAAACGAACGCAGCGCTCAGGATCGACCTCTCGACCAAACCCGACAGAGTTCATACAAACCCTGAGGACAAACGTACAGACCAATCGGAATCGAGTCCTTCATCACGTCAGCCAATCAGCGTTATGGGTTTTTTTTTTTTTTGTTTTGTTTTGTTTTTTTTTTTTCTTTTCGTGACCTAGTTTTAAATATTTATTAAGATTAAGAACATAAGTGCTAGTGATGCTGTTTCCGGTCATACACGCGGATAGTATGTTCTGGGTCATACGTCATTTCCGTTTCAAATGTGAAAAGAATTATAGATGGATAGATAGGTGTTTTTATGCAGTTCTGTTTTTCATCTTATTGCAAATGGATGATGATGGGGGGGGGGGATAACCAACATTTTAATAAATAAATAAGGAATTTCACTTTCCTTTTCAGATCAAAGGACATCAAGCGACTTCTCGTAAGCTTCATGTACCTCCAAAGTTTACTGCAGCCCAAGAACAGGTAAGATAAATCTCTGTGAAGGAAGAGCAGGGCAGTATGACGCATATCACATCATGATACCATGCCGTTTCTGATTCGTAGCTCTGGGTGACACGAAATGCAGTATTGCGGGCAGTTTATCTATACAGTGTGACGCATCGTGTTTCGTGGAGAGTCATGATATATTTTTGCCACATTGCCCACGTTTACATTTATGTTTAAAGCAGAGACTAAATGTTATCTATATTACATATCATGAAAAGATTTTTGACATGTCACCTGCTGAAAATAATAATAATTATCGTTGTTGTTGTTGTTACGCTTTGTTCAAAGTCAGAATTGTGCCATTTTCGACCTCCTAACATTCAGGCAAAAAATGGTGGAAAAAACATGGACGCCTCAATGTTTGTCTTGTGTTAGCAAAAGTGTAAGTCAGGTAAATGTGATGAGTGACAAGTTTCTCATCTAAACGATGACATGTTCTACATTTAGCAACATGATGGGTCTGTATGCTGATTTATCTAAAGCGAACACCGACTGTATAGAGTATAATTGACGTTGTTTAGTGTCGACGCTGCAAACAGCCATGTTGCTCTGGCATCACTTGTTGAATTTGGGACCTTCCTGACTTTAGGAAGTAGGAATTCCGAGTCAAGTTTGTTTTTTTTCTTAGTCAGAGGTCGGATATTTTGAGTTACTTGTTACTTTAGACGAATGCAGCATTAGTACCGACATCTTACTGTAGTGCCCCCCCCCGGTGTGTGTGTTTAGTGTGATGGACACGGAGCTGACCTCACTGTGCCAGTCGGTCCTGGAGGATTTTAACCTGGTACTGTTCTACCAACCCACGCCGAGTCATGGCAGCCAGTCCATCAGCGAGGAGGAAGAGGAGCACGATCAGGCCTGCAGCGTGCTGCCCGACAGCCTGATCTTCAAAATGGTGGTGATCTGCCTCATGGTGGTGCACAGCTTAAAGAGAGGAGGTGAGGGACGAGGATGAGGAGTGATGTCTGTCACACTGAGCTGGTGGTTACATGTTTATCACTTCTCACATGGTTTCAGGTTCTAAGCAGTACAGTGCCTCCATCGCCTTCACACTAGCACTTTTCTCCCATCTGGTGAACCACGTGAACATCCGGCTACAAGCCGAGCTCGAACAAGGAGAGAGCGACGTCCCGGCGTTACGCACCGATGCCGCGGGTAGGAAAAAACACCAGCCCACTCATCGAGAGCCTCATTTTCATTTATGCCACTTTATATATATGTATGCTTTGCATTTTAATGTCCAGTGAAACCCCCGCCTATTGCTGTCTGACTGACTGTAAAATGGCCGTGCTGACCTTTTAACCAAATTGCAGGACGGATAAATTTCTTTTCCTTTCTCTGCCGCGTTCCCTTTTCTTAGATGATGCTGAGCCGAGAGAGCAGACGAACACACTTCCCTCAGAGGACAGACCGCTGCAGAACGGCTCTATAGAAGAAGACGACGGAGATGATGAGAACGACGAAGACGAGCTGAAAGGAGACAGGACGGCGGGTTCTCAGGAAGTCTCTGCGAAGAAGAGTGGCGAGGAGAAGCCGAAACAGAAGAGGAAATACTCGCGGCTGTCCATGCTGCGGCGCCGGCGCTGCGCTCGCAACGAGGACGAGAGCGACCTGAGCGAAGGCTTCGAGAGCGACGAAGAGGAGGATGAAGAGCTTCAGAGAGCAGATGGCTCAGGAGTCCCAGCGAACGCCTCTCTGGGGAAAGAGGGAAGCAGGGACACGCCGGGGGAGCAGGGCGTCTGGGAGAGTGGCTCGGAGGAAGAAGAAGAGGAGGAGGAGGAGGGCGGCACCGCGTTCGACGTCGAGACGGACTCTGATATGAACAGCCAGGAGTCACGCTCCGATCTGGAGGACATGGAGGACGCTACAAGTCCGGCACAGGAGCAGCAACACACAGAGGAGGAAGAGGAAGAAAAGACGCGCCCGTCACGCGACGAAGGCCCCACCCCTCCTCCCTCCAATGGCCCGTTGCTCTCCAGCGACCCCAGCATCAGCAGCAACCTGCAGGCCATGTCCTCACAGCTCTTCCAAGCCAAACGCTGCTTCCGTCTGGCTCCGACCTTCAGCAACGTCCTGCTGAGACCCTCACATGCCTCCAGCACGGCCTCCGATTCCGTCCCCTCACAGGAAGCCACGCCCACTCCTGCAGACGCACCCAGTAACACGAGTCCAGAGATCGCCAACGGAACAAACGACGATGGTCATTCTCTTTCTGCTCGTCGTCGTTGTTGTCGTTCATCTCTTACTGTCTGTCTGTCTTTAATCCGTTTGCACTGACTGCTGCTTTCCTCTGCTTTTTCTTCCTCGCTCACCAGACGTCGACACCGAGGACAGCGAGCACAGCAACCAATCGTATCACAGCGAGAAAACGCTTTCTGAGAGGCTGGAGATTCTGACCAACCAAGGCCTCATTCAGGTGGTGAAGGTCTTTGTGGATTGGCTGAGGACGAACACGGACATCATTCTCATGTGTGCGCAGGTACAACAGCCTTACAGCGCTCTCGGTTTCCGGTCGCTCCATGGGGGTTGATTAATTTTCTTAAGCAGCAGCTCTGACGGGTTTCTATTCCCACGCTTGGTCTAATGTGTTATCGTTTCTATAGTAACAGGAACCAAACACTTCAGTGTTATTTAGTATCGAAGGTAAAATTTGCTCCTCTGGTAATTAAAAAAAAAAAAAAAAAAAAATCAGGAGTACAGCTGCGTTCCGGCGCCGCCCCCCCACGATAGGTCAAATTCGTGAAGTAGCTAACTTGTATTTATTTTATTATTTATATATATTTTAAGGCTTTATAAAGCCTTCCCACACTCTTATAAACGCTTCCTATGCTCTTAAACACTTTCTACATTCTTAAACCGACATCCTTTTAACAACATATAAAATTCTACATGGGTACTACATGCCGGTGAGTTGACTTCCTGGTTATAGGCGTCCTAGCCAATCCTAGCGCTCCCTCGCGGTCATCTGACTGGTCCGCCTGACAAGCGGAAGTGGCGTACGCTGCGCTTTCATTGTGTATTCATCCGCTGATGAAATGCATACTGTTTTATTTCGATTTAATATTCTTTTAATATGTTTGAATTAACATTTTTTTAAAATATTTTTTATATTCCAGAGTCCCGAAAATTTGAAATAAAAAATAAAAAAAAATCCGCGATTGAAAAATTATAAAAACTGCGATGCGCTGAACCCACGATAGGTGAACCGCCGTATTGCGGGGGACGACTGTATTATAGTATTTTGCCCAACTGTAACGCTTTAAAGTAAACTTTTTCAAATCATGTGTATCCAAGATGTGTGATTTCATGCACAGGAAAATCCCAAAAAAACCTCACCTATGCATGCTCATGATTTAGGATACAGCATTATACAGCACCGGTGATGTGATGTAGTCTGTGCAAAGTGCGCATGTATGTGCTTTATAAAACTCCATTTCATTTTTTAAAAAAATAAATATTAAGAAATTGTGTCATACAGGCTTGCAAACTTTTTCAAGGCCTCTTTTCCTTTCATCAAGAGACCCGACGCTGATTTTAGCTGAGATGTTTCAGTCGACGTGTCTTAGGCAGGTTCTTGAGCTCTTCTGCTTTCTATCCTTTTCCCAGAGTTCTCAGAGTTTGTGGAATCGTCTCTCAGTGCTGCTAAACCTGCTGCCCGATGGAAACAAGGTGCTGGAAGCAGGTCGGTCGAACATGCCCGCTTATTAAATAAAGATGCATGCAGAATAACCTTTAATTGTATCAAGGGTGGAACTCGCAGAGGCGACTGACTTTGAATGCTGCTGTGATTTGACTCAAAATAAATAAATCAATAATACACATACATGGCAAAAGTTCATAGACACCCCTTATGATGTTTCATCTATGAGGACACCACCTGGGGCTTCAAACTTGTTAAGATATGATTATTGTTTTTCATTTCAGATTACAGGATATTAATTCTTTAATGCGAATCGCCATGGGGCGAACACCAGAAGCCAAAAAGTTTGTATCGTGAGCAGTCTGAGGGTGGACGTAGTCAGCGTGTTTATTTATTTACTGCCAGATCTTGAATGGAGAAAGTGTTGGTTGTTCATGTGAAATAATAAATCTACGCTGTAAATCTGTGTATCTACGCCAGACAATAACGCTTGCAAAGTAGGCACCTTGGGACCTCACACAGTTGACGCAGGACACCGTAGTTTTTGGAATCCAGATCAGCTTCTAGTTCTCGCACTGGTTTTTCGGTGTCCGATCTCTGTTGATGGCGGCCGATACACGTGAGACATTCTCAAGCGTTCTGCTTGTTGCAGGCCTTCCTCAATGTGGATCTCTCTGAACACGTTCTCAGATATCTTTGAAGCATTTGTGCCTGACTTTTATTTACGCTGCACTGATTGCATCGTCCCCCGAAAGCCTTCCTAATCATCCGAATCCTTTCCCTGGATGAACGTTCGAGCTTAACGTGAAGTTTGATGCAGATTTGTTGCTCTATGCGATCTGTGATTGTGAACACGACGGGAACACGATACACACACATTCACTCGACGGCGTCCAGCACCCCCCACTGACTGATACAGTGAAGTCGTCGTTCATTGTTCATGCATGCACATTCCAGTCCGCTCTCATTGGCTGCCAGGTTACAACGATGCCATGTAAAGCGTTCTGCTTATATTAACTATTGCTGGATGCTTTCCGGATAGACCTCGTATATTTAGCGCTGTTTAATGTATTCTATCAGACATTTACAAATAAGTGCAATGATGATTGTTAGAAAGTTGTAGAAATATGGTGAAGTGTGTGTGTGTGTGTGTGTGCGCGCGCGCGTGTGTGTGTGTATGCAGGGTTTCACAGTAACTTTAGCATGTGAAGCTTTCTTCATATTCTAGGAGAAATCTTGTTACTTTAAAGTGTGTGTGTGTGTGTGTGTATAATATACATACATACATACTGTGTTACACCGATGCCACGTAAACCGTTCTGCTTATATTAACTAATACTGCTGTGTTTCAGATCTTGGTCTGAAGAAGGAAGTGAGGGATCTGCTGGCCGGGAGCGAGCAGCCAGACCTGGTGCAGACGGTGCTGCTGCCGGAGGACCAGGCGCTTCGCCACCTCCCCGCCCTGAATCTGGCACACCGTCGCCTCGACTTCACACACCACAGAACCAGCCTGAGCCCGCTCCAGGAGGTACACCGTCTCGTACGGGGCACGCCATTTACACAAACCATTAACATTAACACAACTAATTATGAGTGTGGTTGATTTTGACCTCAAATAGTGGCATAAAAAAATCAAGCCATTATCGTGGTGTTGAGAGGAATTAACAGTGTTTAGGAATTACCGAGCAATTGGACAAATAACGTCGTTCTAGGAACTTCCTTCTAGCTGCTCGGCCATGGTAACCAAGATGATGGGGATACCACACAGGAGTACTCCGACTCGCATCAGCGGCCTTACAACAACTTATTTATTTATTTATTTATTTTTAAATCCGCTCGACAGTTTGAAGACGCCTGTCCGAGGGCCCGGGTCGACCCAAGCAGGATGCTGGTGATTCCTTTCCTTTGCTTTTGAATCGTACAATCACTCTGTCGGCTGTAACAAGAGGAATCCCAAGGTTTTGTGCAATCAAATGCGGGCTAAGTCCACCCTCAGACCAACCGCAATACAAACTCCTTGAAAATCACACAACTCTTTGGCGTCTGGTGTTCCCCGCATGGAGAGTCGCTCGAAACAATTGATGGACAGTAATCTGAAATGAACAATAATACTCCTATATTAAAAAGTTTGAAGCACCAGGTGGTGTCCGCGTACATGAAACATCAAAAGGGGTGTCTTAACTTTTGATGTGTATGATTTTGATTTTATTTATTTTGAGTGTATTATACATTTGGTTGTTTATTTATTTCATTCATTCTTGCTCATGTTTGTCATTTAATGTACTGGGGGTTTTTTTTTTTATCTGTTAAATCCCCTTAAGAGAGGGAGAGATGTGGGGGGGGTGTAAGTGAGAGTAATATAGAAAAACATTAGAATAGATTAGGGGGAAAAAAGCCTAAATTTCTGTAGATTGTAAGGACGTTGATCAGTGCAATTACGAGATGCGGTTTTATTCGTTTCATTTCTGCTTTTCCGCCAGAGTGTGGTGCGCTTGTGCTGCATCCGCAGCTTCGGCCACTTCCTCACCGGTCTCCAAGGCAACGTCCTGCACTACAACCCGGAGGCGGGGATTTTCACCAGCATCAGCCAATCAGAGCAGGAGAACATGGTTCAGCAGGCAAAGGCGCAGTTCCGCATGGTGAGAGCCCAGAGGATCAGAGTTCATGAGTCCTAAGATTTGCTCATCAAACGTGTCCATGTGTCGCTCTACACAAAGTATTGGCACCCCTCTGATCATCTGACATACAGACTGTGAAATCTCTCTTCCCCTCCCTCAAGAGGTTTATATTGATGCGCATGTTCTAAAACGTTACCGTTTCTATAGTAACAGTGCTTTCATATTTTCTGTAAGAAGGCTCTTATTTGACATACGTGGAAGGAGTCTCCAGTGTCAGTGATATGCACGCGTCAGGACGAAGGAGTTTACGCATTTACCCTAAGAATTTTATTATTTTTTTCCCCTCATGCAGTTTAACCTCGGGTTATACACTGTGCTTAAAAATTCAGTCTGCTTTAACGAGCGTTATAATGCCTGCGGACGCCTCGTGCGTGTAATTGTCTAGTAAATAATGTAATATTTCTGGTTGTTTTAACATGTCAGTGTTGCCTTTTCATACACGAACACTTTTTTGTCGGTTGAAAGCCTTGGAGCAATCATTTTTAAGGCCTAAGAATAGACCTAGAAATAAAAAAAAAAAAACGGAGGCCTTTCAATTTAATTTGCACCTCGACTTAGTCTCCAGCATGCACAGCCTGCATATATATATATATTAAAAGAAATTTAAAAGCTCCAGCCGTAAAAAAAAAAAAAAAAAACCAGCACCCTGTGCTGTAGCAGTGCCACTCACTTAAAGCGGGAATAAATGATAGGGTACGCAGGCCTGTGGAGAGCAGAGCACGTTCCCTTTCGCACCGCCTTGTCATATTAGCGAGGTGTTCTCGAGAGTCGGACGTTGCTAGGCAACCACGCTGCCCTCGCAGCGTAGAACAAACGCTGATTAAAGTGCCGCCGTGCTGTTCTGGAGCACCGTCAAGCTGACAAGGCTTTAGAAGCCCGAGATGTGGAGTACCGAGAAATTGGGGGAGGGAGGAGACTTTCGCAAAGTACAATAAAAAAAAAAAGCAAATCTAAAAGAAAGAAAAAGTCCAAGTTGCTTGATGGTCTCAGGGTTGGAAGTTCGTCGTCGCCGTGTTTTGACTGTGACGTGTTTCCTGCAGGCTGAAGAGGAAGCGCGCAGGAACAGGCTGATGAGGGACATGGCACAACTCCGCCTGCAGGTTGGAGTCCTCGCGTCACTTTTACAATCCCTGTCTCATATCCTAGTTGAATTCTGGATTCTGATTGGTCAGAAGGTGTTGATTAGCATCCCATAACAGGAGCTTTGATGATGGTTCCGCTTCAAGTGACTGATTTATATACAACGAGTAACGCGCACGTTCTAATACATTATCATTTCTCCAGTAAGAGTGCTTACAGGATTTCATATCATCGTGTATAATTCTGTACCATGGAAATTATTTCACGGATGTACCCAAGCGTTAAATGTAACTTTAATTGGATAAAAGTATAACGCGGTGTTTGTTAATTAATAGAAGACATTGGGTTAATTGGTAAATTGCTCTGGAGTCGGAGGACTAAAAGACTTTAGGACATGCTGTTAGAGGAGAATCATCAACTCTGTGGTGGGAACGGGTGAGTCTGCTTCTTCACACCGACTCCACCGGGGATTATTTGACAAAAATGACACAAATTTGCGTTTTAGAGATTTATTTATAATCTCCAAGGAGGGAAATAAATTGCTGTAGACATTTTAAAGATTCTGTACTAAATTTTAAACCCTCGCTTTCCGTTGTAATTTAATTATATTTCCAAACGTAACAAATTTGTATAAACATACATTGTGATGTCTGTGATATAGCAGAGGAGTGTTATGGGATGTAATTTATTCTGATCTCAGTATGATATCGTTATAACGCCAAGCTCTTTTATGAGGAACTTTTGCTAGTACATGAAATGTAATGAAAGTGTGCAGGCTTTATTCACATATTTTACACACAGTCTAGTGAGAAGCTCATTTTAAGGTGTGTGTGTGTGTGTGTCTGCGCACAGTTGGAGGTATCCCAGCTGGAGGGTAGTCTTCAGCAACCCAAGGCCCAGTCGTCCATGTCTCCGTACCTGGTGCCCGACACGGGGGCTCTGTGCCAACACCTGAACCTGCTGCGACAGCTGGCAGCGAGCGGCTGCTTCATCATCATCATCCCGCGCACAGGTCAGAACCCTTACCCTTCATCTTTACCAGCACGACCACGAGCCGCTTGAGGAACGCTGCAGAGTCGCGCACTTCATATTAGACTTCAGGTCACTCCGTTGTCATGGAAATGTTCTGTTTCTCTGAAACCAAGTGCATCTGAATCATCGTGGCGGAGATGAGTCATTTATAAAGGCATTTTAATAAGTGCAGCATGGTGCACCATGACCAGAAGCATTTGTGCCTGACTTTTATTTACGCTGCACTGATTGCATCGTCCCCTGAAAGCCTTCCGAATCATCCGAATCCTTTCCCTGGATGAACGTTCGAGCTTAACGTGAAGTTTGATGCAGATTTGTTGCTCTGCGCAATCTGTGATTGTGAACGCGACGGGAACACGATACACACGTTCACTCGACGGCGTCCAGCACCCCCCACTGACTGATACAGTGAAGTCGTCGTTCATTGTTCATGCATGCACATTCCAGTCCGCTCTCATTGGCTGCCAGGTTACAACGATGCCACGTAAAGCGTTCTGCTTATATTAACTATTGCTGGATGTTTTCCGGATAGACCTCGTATATTTAGCGCTGTTTAATGTATTCTATGAAACATATTTACAAATAAGTGCAATGATGATTGTTAGAAAGTTGTAGAAATATGGTGAAGTGTGTGTGTGTGTGTGTGTGTGTGTGTGTGTGTGTGTGTGTGTGTGTGTGCGTGTGTGCAGGGTTTCACAGTAACTTAGCATGTGAAGCTTCATATTCTAGGAGAAATCTTGTTACTTCAAAGTGTGTGTGTGTGTGTAATATACATGCATACTGTGTGTATATACTCACACCTCATCTGTATAACAAGTAAATATCTATTATAATGTATAATAAATAAATATTTAAGTTTTGTTCTCTCCTCAGTCATTGATGGACTCGACGTCCTGAAGAAGGAAAATCCCGGCGCGAGGGACAGCATCCGATTTTT
Source organism: Chrysichthys cranchii (assembly GCA_030068335.1). NCBI lineage: Eukaryota > Metazoa > Chordata > Actinopteri > Siluriformes > Claroteidae > Chrysichthys > Chrysichthys cranchii. The sequence continues at coordinate 546,156 of JAQMCW010000019.1, forward strand.
GGAATCTGAGTTTAGAAAAGGAAATCGGTAAGAGTGCAGACGTTCTTAAGGGTTGTGTGTGTGTTTGTGTGTGTGTGTGTGTTTGGTGAAAAAGTGTAGTGAGATTTTTGAAGTCAAGCAGGCTTTTTTTCGTCATCATCTTCGTGGTATTCGTCAGTGTACGTTACAGTCGGAGGATAAAACATGGTAGCAGCTTCCAGCAAATCTGTGTGGTAGAAACAAACAAGGAACAGAGAGGACGTGTGAATATGTGAGCTGCAGAGCGGAATACGTGCGGTCGAGTACGTGACGTGTTTGTCAAAGTCATCACTAAAATTAAAGAAAAGATCGTCGCCATGGGATTTTTTTTAATTGCCTGATGGTCCATATTAAAAAAAAAAAAAATCTTCCCAGGATCATATTGAACACCCGAAGCTAGGTCTACTGGGAACCGCCCTGAGTCGGGTACAGCCTTAAATCCGTGTAAAACTTTACTGTGTGAACAGCTGCTCTTAATGTTAAGAGTTAAAAATGGGGGGGATAACATGGATAAATGGACAGACGGTGAAGCCAATACTTTATTGAACCTGCATGCGACGGAGTAAATTCTGATGCAATTTTCATGCAGCTTACGTCTCTTCAGGCTAACAGTGGTGCAAGTGCAAACGATAGAATGTTTCGTGAGGGTGTGTAGTTCCTGGGGAGCTCCCCAGGGGGTAGATCCTCTCAACAGTTCCCTAGAACCTTTTGGTCCGAAAGGTGGCTGGCTGGTTGTCTCTCTGGCTGTCTGTCTGGCTGTCTTGTTGTCTCTCTGGCTCGCTGGCTGGCTGTCTATTGGTCTGTCTGTCTCGCTGGCTGGCTGGCTGGCTGTCTGTCTCGCTGGCTGGCTGGCTGGCTGTCTCGCTGGCTGGCTGGCTGGCTGTCTGTCTCGCTGGCTGGCTGGCTGTCTGTCTGTCTCGCTGGCTGGCTGGCTGTCTGTCTGTCTCGCTGGCTGGCTGGCTGTCTGTCTGTCTCGCTGGCTGGCTGGCTGTCTGTCTGTCTCGCTGGCTGGC
>JAQMCW010000019.1:586709-599273 GCA_030068335.1 Chrysichthys cranchii
GAGTGCTTGAGCGGAACTGAATGTTTGTGGTGTGAAGCGTGGGTCGGCTGTCTGTACGTCAGGCGAGGATTTGTTCGCCGGTTGGTATAAAATCTGTTCGGGAATTTAGTTCGGACGACGATTTGTCCGAGATTCCGACGCGTTCGTGAGCCGAGGGTCCGCTGTATTGAGAAATATTACAGATCTGATACCCAGAATCACTATCAGGAAATATGATACCAGCAATAAATGTTGGCCCAGATCTCGGAGAGAAAGAAATGAATTTGAGCCGACCCTTTAACAAAAGGAGAACGTTCGGAATTTGTTTTGGAAAAGATTTGGATGGTTCACATGGCTATATTTTGATCTAATTTAATTTGATCATCTTTACCACTTAAACTTTTATATTATTTCTATTTTATTTGCAGTGTAAGTGATTTCTGTGAATGCTACACTTCATAAATCATCCTTTTAACTCTAAAATCAGCTGGATATCAATCTGGGTATATCGACGTAGCCATGCGGACGCTCAAGGTTTTCACTATCTCTAACGGCATCTGAGAAGAAACAGAGATATCGTGCCATCTCCGATTAAAAAAAAAAACCCTATGAGTAAGAATAAAAAATGATCCGTATCATAAAAAGCCTGAGTTAAATGACTCGTACTCATTCTGAACTCTTTAAATGTGTAAAACGCCTTACAAATGTGTTCTAACGTGTCAGGAATGTCACCCAGAACGGATATTTCCACAGCGTTCATTAAAAAAAAATTAAAAAGAAGGTTGCCAAATATGTTTGTCAAAAAACCTTGTGGACATCATAGATTTGCCTTCAGAAATGTTAAAACGAATCGTTTTGATTGGAAAGGAACGCAAAAGTTCAACAAAATGGTTGTATTTCCTGCTCCACCTGTGAACCCAGGGTGCGAGTGCATCTGTGCTGGATCTGCACAGCTGGAGAAACATGATGGAGCCTCGCAGGCTGAGGCAGGAGCTCTGAGATCCGAGATCCCAGGCAGTCGGGTTCACTTAGCCACTGTGGTGACTCAACAGCTTCGGCCGCGTGGCTCTTCTTTAATGGCTCGGGTTCGTCTGTCTCTCCTCGTGCTCTTTGCTTCTCCCAAACTGTAATTAAGACTTGGCAGCACTTCTCCAGGCTGTTAGACTGACTGTGAGCAAACTTCCAGCTCCAGTGGAAACCGTATATCGCCGCTACGCTATCGCCGCCGCCGCCGCTGCTGCTGGTGGTGCATTACTTAAAAAGCAACGGTGTGTCCAGCCAAAGAGCTCGAGTTACAGGACGGTAAAAGGATGAGGCATTTCAGCCGTGCACTTTTACCAGGATTACGTGTTTCTGATTGATTTCTACATGCTGTCGTCCTGTATCACATTCTGGACACTTGATTTATTTCCTCTAACAGCGATCCTGACAGTGGAGCAGCTCCACATCGTTAGATCACATCAACGCCCTCGGTCTGATACCTCACCTTTTCTGTGGTAACAGCTTTATAAATTAAAGATGTGTAATCCTTATTGTTGGTTTCGTGCAGGTTTCTGTGAGGTTTATTTTACATGAAGAGAAGGAGTCTCCAGTGTGAGCACTATGTACCTTCAGGCTAGCAGAGTTCCCTTTTAATGCGAAAACAAAAGCTGTGTTTGTTGGGGTTTTTTTTGTCTTGTTAGCACAGATACATTAAATGCAACTATAAATGGATAAAAAAAAGTTGAACAAGTTTTTACATACAAACTTGTAGACGTTGGGAATCGGCCGTGGTGTGTGAGGACGTGCTGTCGGGGGAAAATAATCAACGTGGTAATCGTAAGTCGGCTGCGTCACGCCGTACCTTTGTTGATTATTTTCCTATATCAGCATAACGCAGAAGTGGTTTATGTATGCATGATTTATTTACCATTACTCAGAAAAAATGTTGAGAAAGCTTGTTTCTCAAACTACACTGGGTCTGAATGTCACTCCAGACTTACGATGGATGCCAAACTTGGATTGCTGCCCACACTTATTGATCACCAACACCATGATGAGCAGGAAGGTGCAAACGAATACAGCAAGACCCACAGCGATGGACACCTGCACGCACAAAACAACACACACACACACACACACACACACACACGCACAAACCCAGCCATGACTTTAGGACAAAGCAGGAACTCGTGAACCATCTACTAGAACCCGTGTCCATCACGTTCTCACCCCGAGGAGCCGGCTTTCCAGGTTCTCAGTCACGTCATTGGTGGAGTGGTTGGTAGGCACTGGTGAAATAAACGTTACTGAGTGAGAACGTGGACTTTATTCGCTATAGTCAGTGAATCTAAGACAAAAGATTGAAATATAATGGAGCAGCATGAGGAATCAAAAGGTTTTAGAGGACTTACTCGGGTCGCTGGTTAGCACTGGCATGAGAGGAGGAAAAAAACCCACAGAAATGATTATTATTTGTGCTTTTTTATATAATTCTGCCGTAATTCAAGAGATCCGACAGGGTTAAAATGTCATTTTCTCGCTCTTGGGAATGGTTCTCAAGGATTAGTGCTTTAGCTGATTAGGTCTGCTTTGATTACTGTAATTTCAGTTCATTAAGAAAACAAAAAGCTTGCTTTTTCCTTTAAAAACCCGCTCGCGAATGCAGTCGGAGTAAAAAAACAAACAAAACAAACAAACAAAAAAAAGACCCAATTTTCTACACCAGGGGGTTGTAAAGCGCTGAAGCTTGAACGTCAATAAAAGCTAATAATGAAACTATTTGAAAAGACTCGTTGAATAATAAATCGCGTAAGAGGTTTTTAAAAGTCCGGACAGTATTTTAAACAGTCTCACTCGTTTAGGTAACAGCAGCCAAATTGGGCAAAACGCGACATTACCATAAAAACAACAGTGATTTTGTTACAATAACGTGATTTTTTAAAATTAAAAAAAATTTTTTTTTACATCTGTATTTGCTTGTTGGCTGATGTGATGTAGCACATTGGCTTTCTGGCTAAAAGTTAATGATTAGCCATATCATCATCATCATCATCATCATTGAATGGAATTTGCATATAATTTGCATACGATTACATTTATTTAATGAGATCACTAACTGGGTTGCGTAGCCCCGCCCATCGGTCACAAATTTACCAAATTTTTTACATTTACGTTCTTGCTTCAGTGTAAAAAAAAAAAAAAAAAAGGCAATGTTTTAAGAAAATAATACTGATTATATATTAGCTTAAGGGTGAAGAAAAGGGTGGAATGCCCTCTTCAGGTCAAGGGTGAGGTTCTGCCCCAAGTGGAGGAGTTCACGTACCTCGGGATCTTGTTCACAAGTGAGGGAAGGATGGAGCGGGAGCTCGACAGGTGGCTCGTCTGCTGTAAAGCGGGCCTTGTACTGGACAGCTGAGCAAAAAGCCAAAGCTCTTAACTTACTGGTCGATCTACGTTCAATGGTCACGAGCTCTGGGTTGTGAGCGAAAGAACAAGATGGCGGTTACAAACGGCCAAAAGGGTGGGGGGGGCTCTCCCTTAGAGATAGGGTGACGAGCTCGGCCATCCGGGAGGAACTCGGAGTAGAGCCGCTGCTCCTCAGCATTGAGAGGAACCAGTCGAGGTGGCTTGGGCATCTGATCAGGATGCCTCCTGAATGCCTCCCTGGTGTGGTGTTTTGGGCGTGTCCAACCGGGAGGAGGCCCCGGGGTGGACCCAGGACACGCTGGAGAGACTATGTCTCCTGACTGGCCTGGGAACGCCTTGGTGTTCCCGCGGAAATGATGGAGGAGGTGGCTGGGGAGAGGGAAGTCTGGACCTCACTGCTTAGCCTGTGACCCCCGCGACCCGACCCCCAGAACAAGTGGAACAAGACGATGATGGTGATGATGATGTATTAGCTTAAAGTGATTATGTATGTATGAGCAGCCCAAGAAGATGGAACCATGATATGATATTTTCGAGTGTTAGAATTAAAACCTACTTTACCCTGACTTTAAAGTTTGCTCATGAAAGGCTGGAGCACCTTTATCTCCTCTAACAAGCTTGTCGGGTTCTCACCAGGGATGATGCCTTCAGGGTCGTAGGGGTCAAACGGGTTGTCCATGAACTTGGCGCTGGCCGTGGCCTCGTCTCGGCCCAGGGTGTTTTCCACGATGAGGGTGTAGTAGCCGTTGTTGAGGTGAGTGGGTTTGTTGAGGAAGAGGCAGCCGTGTTGTTCCGAGCCGTCGTCCAAGTCGGGGATGAGCTGCGTGTAGGCGTACAGGTTCTCCAACAGCGGCGTGCTGTTGTATAGCCACCTGATGCTCGGCGCCGGATTGCCGTCTACGGTGAAGGGGAAACACCAGTGATGCTGCTGCTCCGGCTCCTTCAGGGACAGGATCCTCACCGGGACTGGAGGAAAGACGCGGGGAGACGCTTAACGCTGGGTGACAAAACGATTATCAGCAGGTCTTCATTTGTAATTATTGAGGAATTAATGAGTAATGAATGAGTAATTGTCATATAGGCTTTACAATACATGCTCTGAGATTGACTGATTGATTAATAGGTACGATATTAACCTACCAACCACAGTGGTGCTTGAAAGTTTGTGATCAATTTGAATCAAGTAGTACAGTGAACCCCCCGCCTATCGCGTGGGTTACAACCTATATATATATATATATAAAATGTGTGTGTGTGTGTGTGTGTGTGTATGTATATATATATATATATAAAGGCTTTATAAACCATTCCCACTCTCTTATTAACCTTTTCCATTCTCTTATAAACACGTCCTATGCTCTTAAACACTTTCTACACTTTAAACAGACGTCATTTTAACAACATATTAAATTCTACATGTGCACTTCCTGCCGGTGAGGTCACTTCCTGTTTACTATCTGAAGCGGAAGTGGCGTACACCGCCACCGTGTATTCATCCGCTGATGAAGTACAGTGCATACTGTTTTATTTCGATTTAAATGTTCTTTTAATGTTTGAATTCACATTTTTTTAAAAATATATGTTTTATATTTTATATTCCAGAGTCCTGCGAAAGCCAAAAAAATTCCACGAATCAAAATTTGAAAATCCGCAACGCACCGAACCCGCGATAGGTATACCGCGATATTGTGGGGGTTCACTGTACATATTTCCCTAGCTAACTCGAATGTTTCATATGTCGCATTGATAGTAAGGTATAAATGATAAAGCAATCTTTCTCATAAAGCCTTAATTAACACAGAATGTTAAAATTAATAAAACTTTGGGAGGCGTTAGAACCGCACGTCTGTGTGGTATTGCTTTAATTGTTGAATTTCTGCACCAAAGCCGATTCTACCTCAGCGCCCTTCTGGATTCCGATTGGTCGGAAAGGGTTCTCATGCTTTTCTTATAAAAGCAACCCATATTCATAATAATACATTAAGAAAGACTCGGAAGCCATTTTAATTAGTAAACTAATTCTTACCTTATTAATTGAAGTATTTTTTTTTTATTATACAAACCTGTATTCGTACGTTGACTTATATACTCACTAGTATTCCTAGTATTATCACACACGTCCCTTGTGTCTATAAAATCCACGTACTTTTATTTTCACTATTACCGCGTCTTCAGCTATTTCACTAATAACCAAGTGCGACGAGGCCAATTCGGGAACGTTAGCATCCCGCCGCTTTCTCAGAAGCTGTGTCATAATTTCCCCATAAATCAATAGACTCCATTTCACTCTGAACCTGTTGGCCTGTCATGAATAATAAATCCCAGCCTGTTTTTAGGGAAACTAACCACAAGAAGCACCTGGACGCCCAGCAAACATAAGATGCTGGAAATGTATTTCTTGTATCGGCGAGGAACATGCTGACGCACACGGCCCACTCGCTCGTCTAGAACCATCTCTCTGCTCTTAACCCATGACCCTGCCTCCCAAAAAGTGCTTTGCAAGGAAGAAACGCAGCCATTTGTTTCGGACGGCAAACGATCGCTCCTCTTATCTGAATTCTCGTACGTTAACGGCTCGAGTACGTGAACTCGGGTAAGCCCTGAAGCCCTTATAAGTCCCTGGTTAAGACTAGAGGTGGAATAATACGCCCGGTGATGCTAGGAGTTGTACAATATAACTCCGCTGTACAGAAAGAGTCGACCTCGACTTGGGTTTTTGGGAGTAATTAAGCCGAGGCTGTTAACGAGACTTGGCCCACTACTGATGGATTAGCAGCTAGCGTCCTTACCGCCTGCCAATCAATCCTCACAATTATGTTTCCGGACTATGAGGGGGTCGGGTGAGAGAAGTCCATTAGCAGAGAACAAATAAGATCTGACGACAGTTATCATCCCATTTCCCTGACAGTCATTATGACTCCCACGATGGTCATACATTTGGCTGAAGTCAAGCACTTTTGTTTGTCCTTCTTTCCATACAGGAGGTGATAACGATCCGTTTCACTGTAAACATTATTAAGTCATTACGAACGCTTAACTCTGTTCATCGCCTCGATAAGGATGCACGTCATACGTCCTGTTTGGATCTCCGTATTCACAAGTTGCGAATAAATCCTCCACGTTCGCATTCACGCGCTTGAATCCAGCGGGGGCTTATGACTGCGGGTTTCCGTGTTGCAGGACGACGTTAATAACCACGGCGTCTTAAAGGAAACGAAATCCAGAGGCTAGTTCACTCACTTTATGCTGTAGGCTACTGTCGAGAGAAGTACGGGCATCCAGGGTATTAAATTTCCATCCCGACTACATCTCCGAAGCCACACAAAAAACGTGTTGAAAAAAAAAGACACTCAGTTGTCTTTTTTTCCCTCAGCCTTTATGTGGAAAAACGAGGTAACCGTGGTGCGCACGCATTTCCCATATACAATCATTACCCGTTCTCTAAATCCTTCTTTCACTGTCCATCTTTGAAATGTATCTTCCAGCTGAAATGGTTCTGGATGTCTGTAAACGTAGATGCAGTGTCTACATTTACACTCGGCCTCTGTTTGCGGAAATCTCTTACGTTTAATTGGGATTATTTGCTATGAAGCAAGATCTTGGGGGTATTTTTACACTAGCCCAATTTCTTGGGGTAAGAAGTGCAACTCTGGCAACCTTGCCCTGCCCTGCCCTGCCCTGCCCTGCCCTGCCCTGTCCTGTCCTGTCCTATCCAGCGCTTCTTCACTAAGCGTGGGGCAGCATGATCCTTGCCCCAGTGGGCCTCTGTTTCTTAGCGCTTGTTACCGATCCCATTCTTGACCACTAGGTGCAGTAATAACTCTATGTAGCAAAACATCTGGGTTGTATCTTTCAAACAACAACGTTTTTATAAACTGTCGGTCACTCCAATGAGGTGATTAATATTTAAACAGAAGACAAATTGTCGTAAATTATGATTGAAAGGCTGATATGGACAGTATGTTGGGGATGTAAAGTAAAGCAATAGAGCACTATGCACTGCAGTGAACTGGATTTGGTTGCTCATGCAGTGCAGATTTCAGGGATTTGATACAATAATGGACTTACACTCGATGTTCAGCGGAACCATCGCCTGTCCCGGGCCCGCTTCGTTCTCCGCATCACAGGTGAGATTGTGTAGGTTGTCCCCATTCGATACGTTTAACAGGTGAAGCACGAGCTCCAATTTGGAGCCCCGGCTCGCACGCTACACACACACACACACACACACACACACACACACACACACACACACACACACATATTTATAATGGCAGTTAACAGACACAGAGTAACATCATGAACTTAATTGATATCATTAGTATCAGAGTAATATCATGAACACTGATTATGAAGTAGATCAAAATTCATAATTTTATGTATCTCTTTCATCTTCTGGCGCTTAATCCTGTTCCGGGTCAGAAGGGGAAAGCTGGAGCCAATCCCAGCTGACTTCAGGTGAGAGAGAGGCGGGGGTACACCCTGGGTAGGTCACCAATCCAGCGCAGGGCGACACACAGAGAGTTTAGCAATTTAGAGTCGCCAATCAGCCTAATCCCCACTGTGCATGTCTTTGGATTGTGGGAGGAAACCGGAGTACCTTGAGGAAACCCACATGGACAAAGGGAGAACATGCAAACTCCACACAGAAAGAAAGGCGCCCAGGTCGACTCCGGGGATCGAACCCAGGACCTTCTTGCTGTGAGGCGACAGCGCTAACCACCACACCACGCCGGCATCGTAAATTCTTACTTTTATAATTCTGTAAACAGTAACACAAATTTCCTGTGAAAGCGTTCCCGTGTGACACGTTGCAATTCATTATTGGAAACTTCGTATGGAGATGACTTCACATACATTACTACCGAACATTCAGCTTTGCCCCCACCCTCCCACCCCCCAATGAGACACAAACTTTTTTGTTTTTGGGGGAATGAGTCTCCAGTGTTATTATTGGTATTATGTAATTGGTATGTATGACAAGCTGCCTTTTTTGGCTTACCAAGTTCAAGAGAAAGGGGAAAAAAAAGAGAGTGGTGAAGGAAAGGCTGTTTATAGGTGCTATAACATAAGCATGAAGAAGACCTTGCCAGTTTTGGGAACGTTCCACAACATGAAATGTAACTATAAACAACTTCTTTTAATCAAGAAACAATTTGCCAATAATTACTTCTTATTTCTTAAAAAAAATGAAAAAAGGCAAAAGCCATGCATGACCGTAAGCCTTCATGGTGACATTACGACCGTACCTGCAGATCAAAATTGGAACGAAGGTGCTCCGTCCTCCATGTAATATTAGGCATCGGAACGCCTTTGACCTGGCACTCAAATGTCAGGTTTCCACCCTCCTTAATGGTGAGAACTGGAGCCCTGATGGACACCTCGGGAACACCTGAACAACAGGGGTCTGGCGTTGGAACCATCATAAATCAAGACATAAATCCAGGTTTTCTACCTAACACGGGCACTTACTGCAGTTCTCCAACACAAAGCTGTCGAGCAGGACGCTGTTTCCGTTGTACAAGCAGCTCTGTTGGCTGTCGATGTCGGCTCGCTTCATCTTTTGCCACTGCTGGAGCCAGTACAGGCCACATGAGCAAACGAGAGGGTTATCCCTCAGGACCCTGGGAACGAGAAGAGTGAATTATTCTTGGGTTTTTTTGTCAGATGAATAATGAATGTGTGCTATTCGTCGGACGTTCTGGACCCAGTAATGAAAAGGCAGATCCAAGAGGAGTTCATATTCTCATATGTTCACTGGTAAATGAATACCTCTATTTAGACAAACTGGGTTCTTTGAGTAATTAAGTATTTGTGGAGAATTTAATGAACAAAAAAGACATTAGAAAGATGTTTTGTGAGTACAGACTACACCTTAACCAAAATCTGTTACAGGGTAAAGAGGGGATTAGACCGAGAAGCAATGAAGAGGCCATGGGTAACGCTGAGTGCGATGCTACCACCACCGTGCTTCTCAGGTGGGATGGTGTTCTCAGCTTTACGACTAACTTGAGACTTTCTGTGTATGGACTTTTTTGTACTTGGACTTGTCTCAGTCTTGGGCAGTAAATAAGGTCTTGGTCTCGATGGGGAGTTTATACAGTCTGGTCATTGACTCAGTGAATGAATCAAGCCAAGTAGTTGAAATGAAGGCTTTGGTGGTTTTTGGTCTCAATTATGACTTGGTCTCACTTTTATCTCGATTCAATGTTGGTTTGGTCTTAATCAAATTAAAACTCCTTCTTGGGTGGATCTCGGCCAATCCTGGTCTTGGATTTGACAATTTCGTGCTTGATAGTAGCGTTGGGTTTCCATCAAATGTATAGCTTTGTACCAAGAGCGAAAGAATTCAGTTTTGGGCCCAACATGTTTGCTGAATCTCCAACATGCCTTTCGTCAGACTTCAGTAGAATCTGCTTTAGTTTTTTTCTGAGTAAATATTGAAGCCATTTTGGTAAACTTGAAGACCGTGTTTTACGCTTGAACCAAAAACAAATGGTTCACTCTAGAACCCTCCAAATATCTCCATTCAAAAAGCTTCTAATATTTTCTAGAAGACACTTAAATACCCAAAGAACCATTGAAGAACTCTGGAAAAAGTTTAGGACTGCACTCACAGGTTCAGCAGAGGAACCCAGTGGAAGACCTTCCAGCTGATGTTCATGAGCGAGTTTGAGGCCAGGTTCCTGTGCGCCATCGATCCGAGAAAAAGAACCAGAAAAGACACCAGAGAAAACATTTGAGCTGTCAAAGCATTAAGCATTCTCTGCAGAGTCGCAATTGAATTCTTAACTGTAAAAATGTTCCATGGGACATTAGCACATTTTTAAATTCACCACATGTCTCGAGTCACGATACTTAGATTTGACTGCGTCTTGTAGTTTTAGCTCCACTCGCGCGCTCTCCTGTCAATCACAATGAGCGTGTGTGCTCATGTATGCAGAAGAGGGCAGATAGAGCTTTTCAGTCAGATTGTTCCCCCACCATGTGATGTGACAGCAGGAGCAGCAGCAGTTTGAAACTATGTGTTTGTCTGGATAGAAGCTGGATAGAGGTTGGGAGTTAGCCAAGACCAATTTATGAAAAATGGGGAAGATATCATTTCAAAAGTCATGACGTTGTTAAAGTTAAATTAGTTCAGTATTCGGTCGCGAGCTCCTCTCCGTTATCTCCAACACTTTGTCCTCCATGCTTGTTTTTCTCACTTCCCTCTATAAATGTGCTCCGTCAAAGATTATTTCTTTCTTTCGTTCTTTTTTTTTTTAAAACATTTTCTCAACCTTGACAGCTCTGCTGTAACCATTTATAGGCAACCACTTCCCGTTTGTTTGACAGCAAAACACTAAGTGTGAAAGCAGCCTTATATTTGCGCTTGCTGCCAATTTTGACTTAAAAAAAATCCCCTTTCCCTTTTGATTTGCTTCACTGTCTGCGGAGACGAGGACACCGGAGGCTTGTCAGATGAAAACAAAGGCCGAAGTGACAGCGAGTGATGGCTCTCGGGATGCAGGACACTTAAGGGATACAGATTCTCTGTGGCAGGACTAATGGGGGCCAGCAGGGGTTCAAATATTTGTTTTCCCCAGCCTCAAAAGTTCATGTCAGATGGGTGAGCCATCAGGGCCTATCTATTACCGGCTCGATTCCTCTGCATTGCTATGGGGAGGGGCACGAGGGGGCGGCGATAGCAGCTGCCACCAGGAACCGGAGGAAAGCGCCCTTGTCAGTGGTTCAAGACGGGATTATTAACACAGCGAGAATTCCGGGAGATCGGACGAATAAAACGGCGCGCGTATTCCTGCTCTGTTAGTCAGCCGTGTATTGTATTTTCCAACTCTTTAGCCTTGAGCACCCCATCTCTCGCTCTCTCTCTCTCTCTTTTTCTCTCTCTCTCTCACTCTCTCTGCATCGCCTCTGATCTTAGAGACACATCTGCTCCCACTGCACATCGCTCTGTGAAATATTGATTGAGTCATAATGGACCCTTAGTGGAGTGTATTTATTATGCATCAGCTGTCAATAAGACGCCAAAGTGAGCGAGTAAAAGGTGACTGCTGGATGTCAGATCAGATTTCATCCCCCTCCTCCTCATCTCCACGCTCGCCCCCGGCTCCCCAAATCCCATGCCAGGGCCTCCTCCTCGACCGCTATCGCCCTCATCTACAACCCCAAGCATGTCGCACAGGCAGCGAGGGAAAGACTACAAGATGGAGGAGATAAGGGTCACGGATGACACGAAGCTGCCTCCAATTACATGTGTGTCAACAACAGACGGACCCCTGACCCTTCACACTAAATGGTTAAGTCTGATCCTTTCGCTGGTTCTGTGAGGTCCTTTTCAATTAAATCCACTAAACAAGACGCTTCATGTTATCTTCTCAACAATATCAGGCCTTCAGGCGAGTTCAAGTCCATGAGCTCGGCTGATTGGGGTTATGCAAGAGACGGGAGCGCAGTGACACCACAATACACCACACCACACACAGCGCTACGGATTCTGATTGGTCACGTTATCACAGCGTTGGTTTATATTATATAATGTGCTCATACTAATATGTTAGCATTTCTACTGGAACGGCTGATATGCAGGGGCCTTTACGGCGGACGCTGCGTGTAAACGGGTTTAAAAACCATGTGGGATCTTTGATATGGGAAAATTTTCTGTAAAGAGATGTTTATTCATGGAAGGAGTCTCCAGTGTCAGTGCGTCGTAACAGAGAGGTACATGCTAAGATGACATGTTGTGGTATTAACCTCGAGAGAGAGAGAGGAAAAAAAAGAGGCTGGTGAGGGAACGGCTGTGTGTTACTGTGTATAACGCGAGTTAGGACAGGAAATAACTTGCTTTGCGGACATTGAACAGCAAGAGACGAGAACGCCCTGACACTGGACCACACACAGCATTAAATGTAGATGTAAATGTATGAAAAGTGTGACATGTTGGTGAATTAGTAAAAAGTTCCTGTGGTGTGAGAGAAATAAATCACTTTGGGGTTTCCTGTTATAGGAAAATCAGCTTCAGGGCAGCAACTGGCTTTGATTATTTTCCTATAACAGCATATCTTTATATACTGTATATCTTCCAATAGTAGCCTGGGCGTTTATTCAAAAAATTATTTGGATGGCCCGGCGTTTAAAAGAGACCGGCGCTTAAAGCAGACCGGCTCTTATTGTCAC
>JAQMCW010000019.1:793263-803300 GCA_030068335.1 Chrysichthys cranchii
ATTTTATATTTATATACCATGATTGCAAAACCTGCAAGACTTGAAAAGAACTAATTGTACGTATTTATCATGGTATCTGACTCCTCCTAGCTCAACTGTGGCGTTAGCGTGCGCTATTTCTTTAGGCCTAGAGTACATTTGGCAGACATAACCGCATAATCTTTTGGTCTAATACGTTAGCGTTATCTCTCTTGTTTTGGTCAGCGGGATAGATGAACCCCCTCAGGGTTTCACTTGCCCGACTACACTGGCTTGGAGAAGGAACACTGGTACATTCTCTACGCTTTGATACATAATACATGACGAGATCCACTGCGAGTTGGAAAGATGGGGAAATCCAGCTGTTTTGACACTTGACCTATAGCAAGAGATTTCCTCCACACCCCACCATGTCTTCAGCACATTCCCTTATTAAATCACCAGACCAGTGTGACTGGAGCTATTATGGGATGTGTGAAGGACTCTTCCTGTTGCGCAAAGAGAAGCCATAATAGATTTAACATGTCAGAAGTCAATTGCACGAGCACTAGGGCTTCTCTGGGTTCCCCATATGGAACGGGACATTTTCTCGTATGTCTGTTCTCTTAACGAATTTACGGCGCTTTTTTTTTCTGGACAAAGTAGTGCTAAAGGTAAAAAGTGTTTGTTTGCAGCACGGCGTGGACATCCTTTTCCCTACTTCGTTTGACTGTTCACGTGGACGTTGAATGAAGCGTCGGGTCAGAGATCGGGTGATTGTGAACTGTCAACACTGCTGGTGTTCAGGGTCAGTCCCATTATGACTCATTGGTCTTTGTTGGGTGACTGGCAAAGCGGGGTTTGTAGCAGGAATGACATCATGTTTACAGGAATTGTTAAAGGTTTAGGTCACCTGAGTAGGACTGATGTTTGGTAAAATAATCATTTCATGGAATTATCTGGTGTGTGTCATAAACCCCCAGAGGAACAGGGTCAAGACAAGCTTCACGGTCTGACCAGCTCTAGTGTAATGCGTTGCCATGCCATCTTGGATTTCCCCTCAGTTATTGAAGGAGCATACAGAGATCAGCTCCGTTCAGTACAGTCACTTCCTCTCGAAGTTCCCAGTAAGAGCAGTCTTGCTCAGCGCCGAAGCCTTGTTCCATTGGCCACCCACAACCGACCCTGGATCACGGCCAGCTACTTCCACATTCTATGCCTTTCTCAGTCAGTCAGTCAGTCTCTTTTTCTTATTCTCTTTTCTTCCTCCATGTACCCTTTGACCCATTCCCCACTTTCTTTCTGAGCCAAGGTCCATGTTTCCAAAGCCCTGCTGTAAACACGGTGCAAGGTTTTTGCCTTCTAAAAAGGCACACTGAAATACTGTGCACTCGCCAGATTCATTCCGTGTCTCAGTAGTGTTAAACGGTGGAGGTGTCTTGCTTAACAAATCATCGTTTGTAGTGTAGAGATCGAATGGTGTGGTTTCCGTACGATGAATAATGGATCTTATAAGCCATAAAATGTACCATAAACAAATAAAAGCATAGTCAAAATCTGTATATGGACACGTTCCAAGTTTAAGACTCTCTAGTTGTCTTCTTTTTGCCTCTTTATACGCCTAATTTTCCTGGGGGTTTTTTCCATATCACTCAGTGCTGGTTTGTCTAGTTCTGCTCCAGAGTTAGCTCCTAAGCACTACAAGTTTCGGTTCAGTTTTCGCCATAAAGCCAGGCCCATATTTGATGCTTGATGCTTGCTTCATCACATCTCCCACCCACTGCCCTGGAGTTTCCCAGGGGCCATGTTAATTCTGATCCTTGAGACCTTTCTAGAACCTTCTGGCCTTCTCGTTGCATCCCTGCTTCCTTATCCTTGGTTCTTTATTCCTGGCCTTGTCTTCGTACCCCTTTCCCATCCATATAATTCTCCTAAGCCCTTCCTGCAGGCCCTACCCCAGACCATGGTTCTGGGTGGGGTCGTTTCTCACAGGGACCAACCAGAAGTCTGATCCTGTGTCAAGTGGGGATCATTGTCATCTCCATTACATGGTGCCATTTTGAGCAGTTGAGGCTTAAGGGGGTCTTGCTCAAGGGCCCAGCAGTGGCAGCTTGGTGATGCAGGGATTTGAACTCACGACCTTCCAATCAGTAGTCCAATATCTTAACCCCCTGAGCTCCCCATTAGTTCTTTGGCTTCCTACACTATGCCTAGAAGTTTAGACATGTAGACAAGGGGCTTTTAAAGTCAGCCTTGGAGTCCGCCATAGTTTGAAGGTTTCCCTACCCTTAAGTCATCTGGGCCAACTAATTTGGGGCTTCTTATTTGGCCGATCCGTTGGACTACTGTGCAGAGGAAAGCTTTAAACTGTAAAAGGCGTCCCCTTTGCTATACAAAAGAGCTTCTTGGTAGTCGGTATATTCCGAGTATAAACTGTATATACAGCGTCCCCTCAAGTGGACTTGGTGATCCAGGTTGGGTTTTTCGTTTAGTTCCAGCCCAGTCTCAATTAAGGTCCCTGATATCTGAGAGTAAAACATGATTAAGGATAATATCCACGTTGATTACGGAGAAGGTCATGACCCTTGCCATACTTTACAATCCTGGAGTAACACAGCTGTTCTATTCTAAGCGCAGGAGACGCTGGTTTTTCTTTCCGTCCCTAACACACCTCTCTCTGTCCGTTGAGTCGTGCACATGCTCGTTGTATGTAACAGTAGATGGAGTTATTAGTCAGACAGCGGCATGGCTGAACAGGTGTTTTCCAAATGGGCTTTGAGGGGCATGGTGGCAAAATGGCCTCTGTTTGGCCCTTGGCCTCTGCTGAGCCATTTGTCAAGGGGAGGTGTGAAAAACCATTCCGCTTTAAGCAGTATCTATTCGCTCATTACTCACTGATGGAGAGCGAAGGATTCTTCTCTCTGAAGCACACCTGACTCCACAGATCTGCGACACGCTCTAAAGCACGATTTTATTCGGGCCTCACAAACGAGCAATCTAGCCAAAACCCTGGCATTTTGGCAAAGTGTGCCATGTGTGAGATATTTATCAAGCAGTGTGATTTGAGTAGGTCACCAGTTCAAAAATATAAACGAGCTTATTGCCTTTCAGACGATAGAAGATATATATAGATGAAGTCAAACCTCCAGTGCGGTATTATTTAACATATAATAGTCACTTATTTATTAAGGCTGTGAGAATAAAGCCCAAAAGCAGGTTTTCTGTGTTGCTTTGAGAATCAGATTGCACTTTGGACTGACAGATCTATCATATCGGAATATTACTCAAGAATTTCAAGCAAAGATAATACCTCTGAATACTTTAAGGATACTTTAGGACGATTTACTCTACATACCAGATGTCAGTGATCCTTTGAGGTCGCCCTGGAGCATCGTTCAGATTTTTTACACATTGCTCATGTGTTATACGTGTTTGTCCGCAGCCGTCCAGCGAGGACGCATGTCCAGCTCTCAGACCAGTCCGGGCCAGTACCTGCCCAATGGGAACGACCCGTACAATGGGCAACCATATCTATCGGGCTTCATCTCTCTGCTCCTGCGGGCAGAGCCATACCCCACGTCGCGCTACGGCGCTCAGTGCATGCAGTCAAACAACCTGATGGGCATCGAGAACATTTGCGAGCTGGCAGCACGTCTTCTTTTCAGCGCCGTAGAGTGGGCCAAGAATATCCCATTCTTTCCAGACCTTCAGCTCATGGATCAGGTAAAGCCACTAGAGACCAGTGAAGCCTTGTGATAAAATAAATAACTGGCTGATTAAATTGATACAAAAAGCATTATAGCTTCACAGTACATTCAAGGATGTGCCTGATTTAATATTGCTACTTCTTTTGGTTTTGGAGGAAATGTACCAGTCATGTACAAGGAAACTGGAAATCAAGACAAATGTGATCATGCTTTTATGGGTGCACTTTCTGCGCTAGGCAAAGATAGATAACAATTGCATGAGCAAAATTTTATCTATCTATCTATCTATTTATTTATTTATTTTTGTGATTCCTCCAGTAAAATCGTCCGGCCGAGATCAAAGTTTGTATGTGCGAAGCAAGCTTAGATATGCGACGGAGCACATGTTGGTCGTTCTCTGACTCATCAGTGCTCTGACCCTTATCGCTGATTGATCTTCATTACGACATCGTTGGCTCCTAGGTGGCGTTGTTGCGCATGTCGTGGAGTGAGCTGTTTGTGCTGAACGCAGCGCAGTGTTCCATGCCCCTGCACGTGGCACCACTGCTGGCCGCCGCCGGTCTGCACGCCTCCCCGATGTCAGCCGAGCGCGTGGTGGCCTTCATGGACCATATCCGTGTGTTCCAGGAGCAGGTGGAGAAGCTGAAGGCCCTGCAGGTGGACACAGCAGAGTATTCCTGCCTCAAATCCATTGTGCTCTTTACTTCAGGTAGGAAGCATCCACAGGATAAGCTGACTGGTTTTCGCCTAATGTCCTCTGTGTTCTGTAATCATAGGTCATCGTAAACATCACACGAGGAACGACGCATGGATTTCACGAGTTGAACCTTTTTTATACGCTGCCAGTCAAAAGTTCCGGAACGCACGGAGGTTTCACGGGAAATAAGTCAAACAAGTGTCGCGTCACACCTTTAAAGGGGTCATTCCCCGAGAAAGCGTTTAATACTTGCTGTTTTTGAAATACGATAGGTCAGTCCGAGTCGCATATGCATGCTGCACGTGAAAATGTTCTTCTACCCCCATTGCCTGTGTTCGCCATTGAAAGAACATAGACGGAAAAACGAGCGAATCAGAAAAAGCCCTTCGAACTGACGCCACTTCGAAAATTAGTAGTCATGGCCTCACCCACCTCGGCTTGCGACCGCCCACGGGAAGAGATTTTTGATTTTGTGGCGAGGAGAGAGCAGAGCTCGTCTCGGCAGGTAGAAGCTAATTATTGAGAGTAAAAGAGCTGACAGCAATGACCCTCTGGAGGAAGCGTCCCAGTGCTGTTGGCCAATCAGAGGCCATACGTTTGCATGTCCTGAATATTCATGAGTAAGAGCCGAAATCCTGTCGTTCTCCCCTCACCTACTCCTCCACCAAACTAGAACAGCGTGAAACAGGAGCACCAGAGCATTTTTTTCACCAAAACCGACTCACAGGGCGTTCGTTCATTCATACTAGAGACCACTGCAAAATTAATGACAAAACAACGCACTGACCCCTTTAAGGCTTTGTATTTATTGACCCGTTCATTATGCACTGTCAGACTCTATGAAGACTTTATGAGTGCACAAGTATATATCTGGTGAAAAAAAATTCAAAGTGCGAGCATTTCTCAGTTCAAGACGACCGGTTTCTGCTTCTACAACTTTGAACCCATTTCTTGAAGTTTAATCATAAATGGTAAAATGGCGTGTTCTAAAACTTTTGACTGGCAGGGTGTATGAACGTATTAGGAGCTAAATTTCGTATTTCATTCGCACCATGGACTAAACGTGACATAAGTAATAAGGACATGAAGTAAGTATGGGTCAAAATGTTGTTTCACACTGTCGGGGTGTGTACAGGACTGCTTTCTCAATCTCAATCCCACTCCCACCAAAGGAATCTTGAAGGAATTCTGACCAATCCCACACTCTCCCATGCTTATTTTTGCTTTCTTTGTATCCAGCCACAGAACGAACCTAGGGATCTCCCTAGTTGATTTCAAGGAAATATAAACAAATCCCGTAAAGTCATTTCAGTGATAAATGCGCTGACCCGTTCGCCGCGTCCAACAGGCCCCAACGTTATTCTTGCAACCTCACAATGAAAGTAAATCCCTCCATTCTTGTGGTTTTGTTCTGGGGTCTCGTGGGAACCCAATCCCATCCACACCTCTAGCACAGAGTGACACGTTTTATCACCTGCAGCCGATTAGTAACACGACCCAACCTTAAAAGATAACGCTATGTTCAGCATCTTTTTAGTAAATAAGCTAGTGTTTCTTTCCTTTTCTTTTTTTCATGTTGGAACAAAGGAAAAAAAAATTCCAAGTTCTTAGCTGTTGTTTTTTGGGCCTAGTTGATAGAATCTGGTGTTATGATGCATGGGGTTTAACTGTAATTTAGCAAGAAATAAAAATAAAGAGCCGCAAACAGTTCCCTTGGCTACACTTGAACATGGGGGATCTGGAGGGAATAAAAAAAAAAATAATAAGGCAGCTGCTCGAACACACCTAATGCAACACAGAAAGGGGATGCTAATTAGTTGAAGAGTCAAATGTCAAGCGTTAAAGTTAGACAAGTAGGTCGGCTGGAGCGAACGTAGCCCTGGCAATCTTTGGAATTTGACAACCCTGCCGTAAAAGCACGCCGGCGCAGAAATAAATCGCGCGGTTTATTTTTCAGCGGTTGGAAAAACATATGGAGTTGCTTGGAACACTATCCAAGCGTCATGTCCCGCAAACTCGGTTAATGGGGGGCTGTGGGTACAATGCGATAGGTCACAAGTGACGCTCCGCACACGTGTCCGGAACCCCCGGAGAGTTCTGCGCACCTATTTTTATTTCATTTTCCAGCAACTCCAGAAACACGTTCCCAGTCCTAATATATGACCCTGACACTCTCAAATGGCTCCCTTGTTTCTTCAAGCTTACATCTATTATTGAAACCAGCCGGGCAATCTCTTGCCCCTCCCCCTTTCTCCCACCAGCGTGCATGAATTATGTATGCCGAGTTACAGTGAGAGGGTTCGAGGCAGTCTGACCTACATAACTCGCCTCCTCCTCCTCCTCCTTTTTTCCCAGAGGGGTTTGCACCCCGTCCATATCGCCCCCAATCTCCCAACTGGAGGCGAATGCCGTTGGTGCTTCATCTTTTTGCCTGGATTCGCAGCAGTAGGGGGCTTCCCCATGCGTCCTCTCACTGTGAGGCACAAAGGGAGCGCGCGCGTACCTTCTGCCGTATAGGCAACCTCATGGGAAAGTGCGCGCAGGCACGCAAGTCTCGTCAGCGCTGAGATTATTCCCAAGACCGATGCATCACTCAGTCCCCTCCAAGCACTGGGTACAGTGACTGATGATGTCTTTATATGCCCTAACGTGACAAGGTCAGACGTGACAGTTGTGCCCCTCCGTGTAGCAAGGAAGGGGGTGGGGGATTTTTTTTTTTTTTTTTTAACCCCCGCAGAAATATGAAGCAGCTACCCTTTTGTTCCTCTAAACCAAAACACAGCATGATAACTTATTAGTAACATGTAAGCCAACTGACACGAGGAAAATGAGGCGCAAGTCATTTTTCACTCTTTGCTCTCGTAAGAAACCAAAACAGACGAATCCTAGACTTGTCCCTGTCTCGATGAGGGACAGCATTGTCCATTTCAAACGCCAAGAGGTCCGAAAGAAAGAAAGAAAGAAAGAAAGAGAAAGAAAGAAAATCGAACCTTAGCTATCTTTAGCGTCATTGGGGCATTTTAATTGCACATTAGTGTTTTAAAAGTCTTTATTCATTTGCACAAAGTATAATTTACGTGGTGCAGTAGGATTTATCCTTCGCTTAATAAGCCTAATGCAGCGGCGCTTTAGTCCTTTAGTCTATCCATCTGCCTCGCTTCTTCTCCTCTTCCCTTTCATTCCACGCTCAACAGCATGGTGTTCCTCACCCTGGAGCGAACGAACCGAGTCGAATCTCTGTCCTAAGTGTGTTTTGTGTCCCTGCACAACCGCTACACATGATTTCTCATTAATAACCCCGGTAGCTTATGCTTTTTTTTTTGTTTCCTTTCTTTTTAGGAGTTAACAGTGAAACATAATATGTGAAATTATTGAGACTTCATCTCCTATTAAACACTACTGTATCTACATGAGCAGCGTCCATCTGTGATATCAGCGCAACGCACAATCGCTAACGTCCCGCAGGAATAAGTCAAACGCCGCACCAGGTGGAAGATCAGCACCTGAACCGCTGAACACCTCGCTAAATCGATCTCATGTGTTTCAGGGAGCAATGTTTGATATCCCAGGGTGTTGAGTATACACCAACCACCATCTCTTTGCTTCTTGCAGATGCCATGGGCCTATCAGACGTGGCCCACGTGGAAAGCATCCAGGAGAAGTCTCAGTGTGCGCTGGAGGAGTACGTAAGGAATCAGTACCCCAATCAGCCCAACCGTTTCGGGCGTCTGTTGCTGCGCCTTCCGTCGCTGCGCATCGTGTCGTCACCGGTGATCGAACAGCTCTTCTTCGTGCGCCTGGTGGGCAAGACGCCCATCGAGACACTACTCAGGGACATGCTGCTGTCTGGCTCCAGCTACAACTGGCCCTACATGCCTGTTCAGAGAGACCGACCCCTCTCGCTCCACTACAACGAGAACGGGCCTTGACCCCCGTCCGGATCCGCTAAAGCCACACCACGTAGGACCCATCAGCACCTAATTCGCCATCCTGCGGTTCGGGAACAGGACTCTTGAGGCATTCTCGTGCCAAGGTTTCTTCTGCAGTTGCTCGACAGTGTTTACGGTCATCAGGACTTGAGTGCTTGACTGCATCACCTTGACTGAAAAGGGCAAAGTCCATTCCAGTCCACTGATTTTCAAACAAGCCAGAAGCCATTAAAGCTGATACCAAAGTGGGTGTCTTTTTGTTGTTGTTGTTGTTGTTGGGGGTTTTTTTGTACCTGGACATTTTGAGAAACAAGATTACAGTCGGGACTTTAAGAGGGCTTTAAGGGAAACCGTTTGAAATGTTTAAGTGGGGAAAGAAAACAGGCCAGTAAGACTCGGAATCTGCTGAAGCCACTGCCAAACCATAGACGGCACGTGAACTGGATGAGTCAGTGAAAAACACAAACGAACGAACGAAGAAAAAAAAAAAAACTTGATTATGGTTCATCTCGATGTCATTTTGAGTCTCTGAAGGAGTTTCGAAGATGTGAAAGAGGCACTTCATATTTGCAACCAGCCAGGCACCCTCCCTTTTTCTCTATGCTCTTTTCAGCTACCACCAAAAATTCAGCACAACTAGATAGACTCTCTATAGTTGCCATGTAAGGTCAGTTATATAGTGCTTTAATTCTTTCATCAAGGAAAACCGTATATCAAGGAAAATCAGGACCTCAGCGTATAGTTAGCTCTTGGGGACCGGGAGTCATGCTGTATGTAGCAGTGGATATGGACGATTTCGTTATTCTTCTAGCAGTATGTTTCAGTATGTCACAGTTTTAACATGGCACTACAGCTTTCAAAGGCAATGTTTGGATTTATAAACCACGGGGTCGAGGAAAGCATCACCTGTTATATTAGTTCACAGAATATTTCTATAAGAGGTTTTTTTTTTCTCCTGTATTCTAGGTTTGACAAAACGTGAATCCTTGAAATAAAATTTGTCGTTCACAAAGTTTCTGTTTGTTTCCTTGTGGTTTGTATGGTCGAAGAATTACCGATGAAATGCTGACGTGTAAAAAGAATATATATAGTCCAGTGTGAATATAGTTCAGTATTCAAAGTGTGAGCTATTTCTTTTGTAGAAAATTCATTGTGGAAAATGTGTTCGAAGTAAATGTAACTATGTAAGCTATAGAGGCCACGCAGTTCTATCATAGAGTGCTTGCTGTTGCTACGTCTGGAGTCATTTATCAACTTGGATATGAACAAATTTATTTGTGAATTATTCACAATATATATATACAGTGGCACCTTGACTTATGAGCGACCCAGGTCGCGACATTTCCAAGATACGGGGTTGATGTCAGGCTATTTTTTTTGCTTTGGGATACGGCAGTTTTTTGGGATACAACATTGGCGATTTCATCACGTTTCGTGCGGCCCGCCATGTCCTGGTCCTCCTCATGCCAACCGACAGATCACGTATTGAGTTCGCTGAGTAAGCCTCACCGTAGCATTTCTCGCTTTGTTTTGTGTTCTTTGTGCCATTTTGGAACTTTACTTGTACTGTACCCTGTATTTTCATCACGGGTCCGAAGAAAGTGAGGAGCAAGGCTGGTGCTGAGAAGAAGAAGAGTCCACTTACCTTAGATATAAAGTGGGAAATCAGTGAAAAACACGCTCAAGGTGTGCGCGTCACGGACTTGTGCGAGGAGTACGGGTGGAGTAATTCTCCCATTAAGTTAA